>JABFQC010000372.1:0-28795 GCA_022817085.1 Psilanteris sp. ZL-2020
GATATGTAATGAGGCTTTTGAGGACATACCCGTAAAATACAATGCCGGGGCCCCTAGGACCTCGATATTGTGGGTGGAACCGCAAAACTTAGTAAAATGGTCCGATAAGCGCCATCACATATCGTTATAAATCGTTATGAATTATAGTAAATTGTATTCTAATATTTTTTCAGTGTACATATACTCTCTAAATCTGAATAAGTGCGTATTCACTTTTTTATAAGTTGCCGATTCTGGACTTTTTCAATAAGTGTAAATTCAGTTACAATAAGTGAATTCTGTTGTACTGTAACTTATTGTAAGTGAATATACATTTATTAAAAAAGTCCAGATTCGGCCACTTACAAAAAAGTGAGTATGCACTTATTCAAATTTAGTGAATATATATATAAATTCAGATAGAAATAAGTAATATAACATATTATATCAGTGTTAATTATGAATATATTGTTTTATTTTCCATTATCAACTTCCGTTTCTAATAGAATAAATAAATTTTAATATGTTTATATTTATAAATTTAGGTAACCAATTCTTTAAATGAACCACATTTAGAAATAAGTTATACATTTTGCATATTAGATATCTGTAACATAATTTAAGTTTGAATGATGTATATTATAACATAGAAAATTTTACCGTAAACTAGGATGAATTAGTCATAAAAAGTAATATTTGGTATAAAAATATTACATTTTTTATATTTTGTTTGTATTTAATACAAAGCCAAAGTTAGAGACTGTTATTTTACATGAATTTTTGTATAAATAATTTATATTATTCATGAATTAATATATATATCGCTATATTATATTTTAAATAACATTTTTATTTTGTTAGTCTATCTATAATTATTCAATTTGAGATGTATTTAAATAATACTATTTTTTTATAAATTAATAAACGTATATTTTTATTAAATTATTATAATAATAATAATTGTCAAATGTTTACAGATTTATTAGCTTTACAATATATGATATTTAAAAATAAAAATAATTTTATGATTTAAATGTCTAAAATAAAACATATCAATTGTTGTGTATTCTACTGTTATACCTCCTACAATTATGAATATATATTATATACTTTTATAGTACCCTCTATCAAAAAGAATGTTTCTCGAGTGTAATTTTACACTGTTATATTATATCACTAAAAATGCAATGTAAAAAATTAATTTTCTACTTCACGAGAAATTGCTCTGTAAAACTAACACCAAATGAATTTATTTCCATAGTAATGAAAATATTTCTGTAGGACTTTAAAATAGTTAGATTTAATTGTTTAACTTGCAATCATTTTGCACAGTCTCTTCATACAAATAACTATTTTTATTAAAATATTAAATTAATTATTTTAATTAATACGTGCGATTTAAATTATTTCCGGTTTTAACTATGCGTCATATATAATTACCTTTAAATTTGATATTTTCTTTCAGATTTATTCACAAGTAATAATATGATTTTCGTTTCTAAACGAACAATTTATTCGTCCTTTTTATTAGCCGCGTTATTAACACGTATCACATTTATACAATTGTTAAAATTCGCATTTCAAACCGTTATATTGAAATAATTACGCTGCTTGATATAAAAACAGTATTAATAACTTAAATAATAAACATATTATTTAAGATTAATTACGTGAAATAGAACCAATTACAGGTATTAATTTGAGATATTGTATCACCTTTTATTTATATGTAAATTTAGTGCAGCTGTTTCTCACAATGTACATAAATATCGTGCTAATGAATATTCAACTTAATTACAGCATAATTCCATACTACGGTTATTTCTGATTTCTGTTACACCCAAATATTACTTCGTACTCCTGAAACTAAATTTCTTATTTGATTTAGTAACAAGCCCCGGAGCATTTTTTTGTTATTTTGACGCCGTCACTTCTTAGCTGGACTCATTTTCTTCGAATATATCGTGAGAAGTTGACAACCTGAACGAAAATGTTATAAACAATTTTTAATAGCTTATCCGTCGAAAACTTCTTGTTGCAATTAAAAGACAAAGACACTACGAGGCACAAAAATGGGGTCTTTGGGTGGTGTCCCCTTAAAGAGCTTTCCGGAAGATAATAAGTCACAGAACCTTACGCGCGACTCTATCTAAAGCCGCTTCGCGTTAAACTCAGCTTAACCTCTGTGAATTTTAATTGAATCTCCGTTTTTAACAGTTCTACGTGTCTCTAATTTGCATGCGAAGTTGAATTCAGTTAAAGTTAAACACTCAGTTTTGTCCATCAGGTTAAATAACAAACTTTACGAAGTATTCCCTAGAGATTAGATCAAGTTAGTTCAACTAATCTACAAAAATCGCTTTATGCAACATGCAAGTGATTATAACTATCGCCATAAAGCGTGCACATGGTGAGTAAATATAAATTCATTTCCTTGTCACAGGTTGGTCAAATATATGAATATTAATTTTTGTTTTGGTGTTATAATTAAGATATGATTTATTTAATTTCGTATAAACATGTAAATTTGAGATTCTTAACGAGAGTAAGTAATAACAGTAACAATAATTAATGGTTCAAAATTATGGAAAATTATTATAGTAAAATATAATTGTTAATATGTCTGTCAAAGATTATATGTCACATCATATATTTTATTATGTAAAATTAAATAGTCGAATAATTTGAACGATAGGTTCGGATGTTGTAAAGTAAGACAATTTAAATAGTACAATTTTTTAATCAGTCAATATAATATGTTATTAGTTTTAATTAGCCATAGAGTTTTCATCTTTATTAGTTTAAAATTTATTACTAAAATAATGCCATAGATAATGATATAGATTGAAAGAATTGATTATTAGATATGTTATATTCATATATGTTCATATTTAATGTATAATTTAAATAACTTTTCAATAATTTCTTTATTATATAAATACACTAAAACACCTAAATGATACTCTATAGTTAATTTAATTCATTTTCTAAATATAATATTTGCAATACCGATAAAGACACATTAACTTGATAAGTACTAACATTCTACTAAATGTAATATTAGAATACCCTTATAAAGAAAAATTAACGGAAATTTATTAACTTGTCAATATTTCAATTTATAAGATCACGGAAATAATTAATTTAATTTTGCTGTCGATGAGGGTCGAAATAATATTGACCGAGTATATTTAATAAAATTAAACAGGACTGTGTACAGCTTTGAACAAATTATGACGAATAAATATTAACTCGGTAGCAAAAGTGTTGATATTTTATAAACACATCAACAATTTTCGTCATAAAAATAGTATTTCTAAAATGCGTGAATAAAATAATATTAATGAAATATTACCATGTCAATTTCTTAAATAAAATTATATTCTTTCTTATCTAAATTCCTTAAAATTCAGAAACTTTGACGCATATCTTTGATTTATTACTTATTCTGAAATTTTGGAAAAAAAAAACCTGAAATAATTTAAATAAAGAAATCCAAATCCAGTATATTTAAACAACACAAAAAATACAGTCACTTTTCGCGCGTTTCGTCACATCCAAATAATAGCGAGAAGTCAGCGTTCGATTATTGGTTTCGGATTTTCAGTGATATATCCTTAAATGTGTGCAGCCCGAAATTTATTTTTCTCACCAAGCGTCAAGCCGGAAGATTTAATCGCGGAAAAACTGGAGCATAGTGTAAGGAGCTCGCGCATCGCGTACGCTGAACGCCATGATATATTTCTCTATAGTCGAAGTTCGCGTAATCATATCACAGAAGAGGGCTGGTTTTGATGCCAAAAGAGAACAAAGTGAGACTAAAATTTGGGTCGCAGATTAATGGCGGTTCGCATCCGCAGTCCACTTCGGCGGTTCTGCTCCTATACGCGTATGACGAAGAAGATAATTCGAGCAGAGACACCGCTGAGCTTGATAACATTATCTAATTCGCAATGCCTCAATAACGCTATTACAGAGGTATTTCCAGTACATTGTCATGCGAAACAGCCCGACACAGGCGATAGATCTACATACAACAATGCACCGCGAAATGCATCGTCATTCCGGCAGCGACTTCGTCACTTATTATTATTTCATCGTTGCGAATCTTCGCGTGTGAAAAATATTTCGCTTGATTTGCATATCGTTTGCTTTCAATACCATCGATTCTGTTCGAGAAATCAGTCAATTACGAAGAAATTAATTTTCGCAGGCAGCAACCCTGGTAACGTTTTATTACTTTGTATTACTTTTAAAAGCTGGAATTTCAGGAACATTATAAAGAGAGCTTTTCATAATGGATTAAGTGTGGTTCTGAAAATAGTAAGGATGAAGAAAAAAAACCGGAAAATTGTTCCTGAAAATGAACGAGGGGAATTCCGTTCGCGATCCGACACGATAAGTATCGAATTCGTGACAAACAAATCCGGAGTGATAATTTGCCCGTAAACGGCGAACTTTTTTTCCAGCAAAATCAGCATATTTGGTCATATCCGGATAGAAACAAAAGTCGAATTGCATTTCGTCTTTTATTCTCACTAATTTTGCCTTTCACGTGCGGGTCGAAAAATTGAAGTAGAAAGTGCTCGGCAGCATCTGCGAAATAAGAAGAGTGCCGAGAGAAAAAGAAAAGCAGAGAAAAAAGCGCCGCTTACTAACGTCTGAGAGACGTAAAGCACTTCCGTAACAATGCCGATCTTCGTTTCGGAATAAAGGGCGTGAGGATGAGAGAAAAGATAGATAGAAAGCAACGCTGTTTGGAGTGAAACTAACGAGGCCCTTGGTTTGCGTTCAACGTATGTACCAAACGGAGATCGATTTTTGGGTGATTCTAAGAGAACTTTCGCAATGTTTAGGAAAAAAAAGTCTTTTATAATTCTTGCGTTATAATCAAACTTATTATTATTTTAATCAAAGCAAACCTTTTACAAATCGAACATGAAAGTTGTGTTTATTTTATCTTCGCGTTTTAATTAAATGACAGTATATCACGACGTTAAACGAATAAAACGTATAAATAAAATCATAATAGTTAGACAACATGAAATTTGAAGAAAATAATATTGCCTATGGCGTTTATTGAATTCAATTTAAATGCATCGTTTTTTGAAAATCGTATTATTGTTAATATTTTATATATAAATTTAAAATTCAATTTAAATAATTAAAAATTAAAAAAAACGTAACATAGCAAATTAACGTCAATTTTTGTATTGTATAATCAGACGTATAATAACATACGTTACATAAAACGTTCGGATAAAGCCGTTTTGTTACTGGATAATGTTTGTTCCAAATTTCTACTTTTGTCTGCACTTGCAATGTTTTCGAATGTAATATTAAGAGATTTAATGCGGATGTACTGATTGTGATCGTATATATGCATATGTATATTTTTATTGTGATTGATCATTCTGATAATATGCACTTGGATTAAAATGCACGTTGGCCTTGCACGCGATTCAAACATTTTTCATGAGTCGTTTCCATTTCAGCGGAAGTGCTGTGAAACTTTACGAACTGCACATCAGTCGGGCAAAGAAAGTTGCATTCGACACATTTTTCTGTTTTTTTTTTTCCTCACAATGCGAGCCAGCCAAATAACTGAGTATTTCTCGTATTTTCGAGTTTATTTTTATTTTAAGCTTCACGAGTATTTCCACCATGTTTAATTAAGTCGAATCTATATTCGTAATTATTTATGTGCAACGTATGAATGCGTTTTAAATAAAAAAATGAGACACGGCATTTAGGATGCGAAGGTTTCAAGTATCGAGTTATTTTAACGTTAGTTTTCTCTGCGATGGAAAGGAACGTAGAATAATAATGCAAGTTGCAAAGGAACAATTTTTGCTGCACTAACTTCAATCATTTTGTATCGTATTTTGTAACAAAAATGACTGCTGCTTTTGAGATATTTGACGACTATGACCCTGTCAAGCAATAAAAGATCATCGGAACTTCAAATACAGACCGGTCGTTGGGATGTTTTGAAGCTTCTGTTTCTTTGTGGTATGCACACGTATTATGTAAATAATTCGATATGATGAGAGGGTGTTTGTTGATTTTTTTTCAACAAAACTCAAGGTTGTTATTATATATAATAATTAAAATTTAGTTTTACTATATGACTAATTTTTTATTAGTACTATTATTTATGCTGTATATATATGCTTCATTCGTAGGATACAAAAGTTGTTATTTTTATTTATTATATATATTTTATAATCATATTTACATGTCAAAATATTGTTTTAAAAAACAATTAAATTCTATATGAACAGGAAGTGCACTTTCGTCAAATTTATTTTGTTAGATATTTTTTGAAATTGCAATCATAGTAAGCTAGTTTTTATGACAACTTCTATTTTTACTACACGTCGTAAATAGAGGATCGGTAAACTTACTCAGGGTTAATTTATTATGCACTCTAATTTATATATAAAGTCCATTTATATGAACTTAAATAAGTTAACGCACGACAAGCCTTCGTGTAACAAAGAATTTTTACCAAGTTCTTTTTTATGTATAAAATATATGCTTTCTTTAAATACGGTGTCCTCTTATTGATTATTTTTTTTAAACTCATTATATGGTATAATGACTAATTAATGTGAATACTAGCGAGTCTTGTTTTGATATTTAGTTCTACTAATATTTGAACGCAAGTTAGTCTTGCGAAACATATAATTTATGCAAAAGCTATTGGCAGTTATAAACTTTTTGATTATTAAAATTTGTTTAGTTCGATGGCGCATGTATTTTCTATTAGAATTTCACTATAGTTTGAATATACATTCGTTTTAATACGAGACATCCGTACTACTTTTGTTGTGTACATATATATTCTGGTCATTCGAAACCAACTTATAAACTACTGGAATAGAATTTTTTTACTATTTATAGTCCAAATGTGTGTCGATTTAAATTGTAAAAACTTGGTCATCGAATGATTTTGATATTGAACCGTATAAATTAGTACCATGGACTATTTTCTATCATCATGAAATTAATGAAAAATATAATGTGTTTTATAAACAATTTATGTTAAAGGTGTTACAAAGAAAATTTATGTTAATTGTATAATATTAAAGCGAATAATCATTTTATAAAAAAAACAAATAAAAATACAATTGGAAAATTAGATTAAAAATAATGTTTGAATTTTTGATGGTTTTCAATTCCAAATAATTTAGGGTTGTTTGAAATTTTATTTTAAATATTTCGATGGTCAATAAATTTGCGAGCCATATATTAATGTAATATTTAAAAGTTAAGCCAACAAATCTACATTTTCTAATAATGTACATAAGCCCGGTTAAAGTTTATGAAGTCATATTTTATTTTAAGGAAATATTTTAAGATGGAGCGTTTAGAAGTTGAAATGAATTTTGGTAAACTTTGAGTTTTACCAAGCGTATTAGTTTGCATGTATTTAAGAAGTTTCGGAAGAATAAATAGGTCAAGTACTAATGCAAACAAAATTTAATCAAGTGCATGTTATGACAAAAAAGAATATAAACTTTACACATGTTTGATCATATTGTATGACATGTTACTTTACATGGTGTTTAATACGCAGAAGTGTCATTATTTTAGTGTCGCTAATTATTATAATGCTTATATAATTAGGCAATGAAATTTATATAAATATTAGACTGAATGTTTCATCAAATTCAACTATGTACATCAAATGTCTTTTAAATTTGTCAAATATTTGCACAAAACTTATTCATAAAATATTCGTTTAAAGCATTTATTGTTCATTGAACATAGTTACAAGTTTTCATTGAAGTAATAAAGATTAAACCGTATTATTGCACCTGGTGTAAAACATGCTCGTTGTATTATATATTTACTACATACTGATTATGTGCACCGGAATAAATAGTTACCATTACAATAATAGTGTAAAGTTAAACAAAAAAGTAGTTCATTAATTCTGGAAACGACTAAATTTTGGATGTGTTACATGTTTCGAAGCCCCGCATGTTACGTCCTGACAAACAAGAGTAAATTCACATACATCGCATGTACATATAATCGTATTTTCCTTGAACGCGGGCGCGTGCAGGTCGTGCGTAAATCTCTCGACACGCATTCGCGTCAACATTAAATATTACCGTAATTCACCAAGAACCTTGTACATATTTGTGCAACACCAAAATGAACCCATATGTAACGCGGAGAGAACTTACTAATAGTTAATTAGACAATCATAAAGGTTATGTAGGTTTGAAACTGAATTGTAACTGAAATGAACACGTGGACCAGAAGCACCAATGAAATTTGCCTGATCTTTAATACAATGCAAGTTGCATTGGAATGTTGCAGCGAACAAAATGATGTTTTTTAAGGTTTTTGGGGTTCAAATTTCACGATGTAAGAAAACTGAATTTGTTAGTTTTTTTAAAGAGGAAGGGGTTGACGGAGATAATTTCCCTGAAATTTCCATCGCATTTATGATCTCGGGTCGTAATTTTTTGCCCAAAATTTGTATCATCAGAACCGTACACTGAGAGAAATAAATGACGAAAAATTACTATCTATAATATCATTAATTCGGAATCATAAGAGGAAAATCATAATATTTACTATTTTTAAAAGTATTATGTTATGATAAAGTAGTATTCTAGTAGTTTTCTATGTAAAAAACTTAATTTTTCCTTTTAAAAACAGTAAATATTATTCTTTTTCTCTTATGATTCCAAATTAAGGAATTAAATAGTAATTTTCGTCATTTATTACTCTCAGTGCAGTTTGAGCGCCCAAAAGTGGACCGTATTCCTTTAATCCGGAAGTTACATATATTTATATGTATATATATATATATATATATACAAACTACCGGGATTGTTTACAGTGTATGTCAAATTTCATCGAAATAGTATTACTTAATATGGACAGTATTAAGGATTATTATTAAATTACAAACAGACATTGGATTTAATTATTGTTCCATTGAACTAACTACATAAATTAGTAAAGCTGGTACCAAATTGAATATACATTAGATTACATTAGATTAATCTGTGTTATGTAATAAAAGTAAATTACCGGTTGAAAATAATTCATTGAATATGCATTATGTAATCGTTATAGTTTATTTATGAAATTGGATGTAAATTGCATTTATTAGTAATTGAAGCAAGAGTGTGTATACTTTTGCTCGAGACAAGAGACTTTGCTCGGCACAAACTTGGTGCGTTACACCTAAACCAATTTCGGCGCTGTTGTGAAATTTATTCGCACGCTTGAGATCCGGGTTTGCATCTTTCTATTAACAAACGCATGAATATTCGTGCTCTCAGCTGCGGTGGTCGACGGTTCGAGGCATAACGTGTCTCGCGAATATTCCTAATTGGTTGTCTGCGGTCTTTATATGTCTTCGGTCTCGTGCAGAAATATCCAACGATATAGCCTGCGCGGAGGATTTCAATGAGCGACTGTGTTCGTCCGCTCTTACGCTCACTCGCAGCAATTTTCTTCAACTTTTTCTTTAATTTCATTTCAATGTCTAACTGCGTACGCAGCGTTATAAACGATTACACTTTCAACGCTGACATTATCTATTTTAAACAGGAAATTAGATTTCGCGAACATAAATTACTATTTTTCGAACTATATTTTTCGTTTCTCAAGACGTTTTGATGTGAGAGTGGTTTAATATAAGAAAAGTAGAGATTTGCATAAGTCCATTATTTGCTCACGGATTAAGTAACTAATACTTTAGTGATGGTAAAAGAATATTGTATAAATATAAACATTGTAAAAATTAAGAAGTGATAAAATATTATACAATTTGAATTATAAAAAATTACTTATTCTACATTTTCTGTTCATTAAATTGAATTAAATATTGAAATAATACGTTTAGTCTTGAATACATTTGGTATGAAATACTTTATTTTTTTGAAAAAAATCTCGAATGTTTATTTAAGAGAATTTATTTGTTTTTACATTTAGAAATCTAGAAGATTGGAATTTACTTTTAGCGTAACCCAGGAACAACGACGTGGACGTACGAGTTTTCCATTTCAGTCTCTTTGCCTCTCACCTTTCAATTAAATTAAGTGTTCGAAATGATGACATCCAACGTGTATGCATTTATTGGTTCACGTATCCACTGATTGTACGCAACTAAAAAGTTTCCGCACTATTTGAAAATGTGTTTCTGAATTGCTCAATGATATTCTCACGTCTAATCCCTCCTTAAACCTGACGAAGTAAAATCTAGTAATCTGACAGACCAATTCATGGCCAAATAAAGAAATGTCATAGGATCAGCTGTACTAATCCAGTGATTGGTGAAACGATCAAGAACTTTACAGGATGCTGTCAAATAATGTACTGGACAATTGGCTTGATGAAACCACACGTTCAGTCGTAGCTCCGAACTTAAGTTTGAAAATAGTATTGTTAATACAGTATTAAATTTGAGATTTAAATAAATATTTTTAAAGCTTGATTTCTAAAAGTAATACGAGGAGTATTTGTGTTGATAATATTTATTTGTAAAACTAAGTGTGTAAAACACACAATTTTAAACACATGTTGCATAAAAACATATACCTCTCGGTATAACAATACACTATATGTTTGTATGATTTTCAAATGACAATTTAAATTTGTATATTTATAATAATTTTGCACAATTGCATTATATAATGTTAATTAATAATAATAAATTAACTTTACTTAACTAATAAATGTACAATGTAAATAAATGGATAGAGATTAAATTCTATAACTTATTTATAATTCATTTTTATGTATAAAAGTGACGAAATTATCGAAACGCAGTTGTCTATACCCGATACCAGTACGCGATACCACGCCGAAGGACCGGACCGATGTAATATAACTTAATAATTACCTAACTTTTTTGTGAAACATAAAATAGTATTTTGTTAAATAATGTTATATAATTCTTTGTCATAATTGATCCAAGTTGTTATGTTTCCGTTATTCCTATGATTATTACTATGATAAGAAAATTGTTGGATATAATTAAAAAAATGTAACACTCTAACAATATTTAAAATTTATATGGTACATATAAATGATCAAAAAGCATTATACAGCATCAAATCGTGTGTTTCATCACTGTATATAACAATAGTTTGTATTGTCAAAATTTTTGATCTGTCTATATTATTTGACCTGTTTCAACTATAGTGCTGATTGCTTACAATTCTGACGAAAGCATATAAAGTTGTGGTATATTATGAAAGTTGCAATCATTTTTGATACGAGATTTGAAACAACGGAATGTATAGTATAGGTGTAAAGACATATATCTATAAGATATCAAGATTTTTCTATTTGTTTCTGAGATGTTTCAGAGAAATTTGATTTACGTTTTGTTGGAAGAATGAATGTGTGCCACTACTTTTTTACACAAATATGGGGCAAAAGTTTATATGAATGAAAATCATCATGTTTAAAAAAACACGTTTCAAGTAGTAAATTTTGTAAAACTACAGTTTGAATTTATTTTTAAAAGATGGTTATCAAAACGATAAATTATTTACTATAATTAAATGAAAATTATAAAGTCACAATAGCCCAATTCTTTGTTCTATCTAATGACAATATTTATACTAGTGATTTGTTTGCAAAAGGCTAATATTCTGTCCTTTTTCCCCGTCTCTTGATATTCTTAACATTTTTGTGATTGAATGATTGTATTTGCTTGACGTATTAGAATATAATTTTATATTTTCTCTTATTCCACCCAACTTATCTTTTAAACTTATATTTCCTTTAAGATTTTTCGAAGATTAAAGAATAGCAATTTAATAAAAATTGTACACGAGATAATTATATTTCGCAAAAAATTTATTTGGTTTATTGATTGACATTTTTTTTAATTGACACAGAAATTATTTTCCGTGATTGCTTCTAGTTTGCATTTCTTACAATGTAAAAAAATATAAGAATAATTTTTATTTTTTATATCTTTTCTCTGTTGTCAATTAATATGTTTTACATTTTGAGCTAGAACAATTAATGTTTATTGGATTAAAATAACATTATTAACTTTTATTGTCTGTGTTAATTAAACCGTGTATCAATTATGATGTGTGTAATTTTCGATAAAATTTTGTTTTGCTTAGATATTAAGCAATGATAATTAATTAGGTGGTTTCAATAATTATTTGAATAATTATTATTATTATTTGATAATAACTTCGGTTCAAACTTCACGTGTCGTACTCTATTAAAATCTTCCGAGATATTAATAAAGCTTATTATATAAGCCTCAGGTGACATATTCATTTATAGGTTATATTGAAGTCAGCGAAGTCTGCTTTATGTAAACACAGAAGTAGTTTCCACAGAAAACATTCTCAGGACTCAATCAAATTATCCTTTTGAAGCTCCAAGCGGTGTTCAACATGATAACTATGATATATTATTTTGATAAATATTATACGTTAAAATGTCAACATTACTTAATAGTTACATGATAAAAATGGTGCTCATTTGAAACTTTTCTACGTTTAATTTTATTAATATACATATATATATTATTGCAGCGTATTTTAAAAATGGAAATCATTTTAAACATTTGGTTATTATTTTTTGCATTAAAATAATACGTTCAAAAAGTAAAAACAATTAAGTTTACCAAATTTAATTAATTTTTATTATTTAAATTAATTTTACAAATTAATAATAATTAAAAATACGTCGATTGTAAAATTTGTATAAAATTGTTTAATATTTCAAAATCAATTATATATTGTAATTTTCTTGTACAAAACATATAGCAGCGTAGCAAAGATAAAGAAGATGACTGTCTATTCTAACCTTCCTCACAGCTATAATATATATCCTTATAATCGTGAATTGTCACTTTGTTGAAACGTTCCAACTGATTCAAGTTAGTTCGTAAAGATTAACAAGTTGACGTAAGTTGGCGATGGTCATTGTATTAAATACACTATATATACTACCAATTTGATATATAAACACTGTACTCGTTATATAAAGGAATGTTTATTTATCATTTTCGAGTAAATTACCATTTACTTGAAAAAATATGTCTTATATATTGAATAATTTTCTTATCGATGATTGACAATTGAATCTACAGAAATAATGATTTTATTAAAATAATTGTAATTTTGCTATTATAAATGTGTATAGTGATTTATAATCATTAATAAAATTTAACTGAATATGCATTATTTTTTTCATTTCATGCGCATATGCATCATAACGAAAATATTATTTATATTACTTTATTCAATTGTTTTGTAAAATAGTCTTTTTACTAAGATTATTTTTGTGTTTTATTTTATTTAAAATACAATTTGGAATGTTTAACGCGAACAAGAAAATTTACTATTGTTTTTTTTTTATTTCGAAGTAAAAACATTAAGGAATTCTGTGTTATTAAAAAGAATTTAAAAGTGAAATAGAATACTTATTTGTAAAACAAAATTTACGTGAAGAAATGTCTTTAATGAGAGAGCTCTTTTTGTAAATGTACCCATATAGTATACCTTAACTTAATTTAGTTTATTTAGTTTTGTAGGTATTTTCCGATGCTCCTTTTTCTTTGGTTATTTGGAACTTAGTTTAGTTAATTATATATTGCAAGCAATTTGTTAGCTTTTTATGAAATGTAATGAAGAATTATTAATTGTTTTTTAGTTTAATTAATGGCAATAAATAAATGTACGATTACTATAACTAATTGCATATAAAATAAATTATAGTGGAATATAACGCTAATTTGTTGGGCGTGTATACGAAAAGTAGTCAAATTAAGAAAACTGTTCTAGCATACATAGGAAATCCCATGTAAATTTTATGTCATCCACTAAAGTTGAGCTTGAAATATATTCCAAAATAAATTACTTTTGCGTTATATTATTGCATAGGTAAAACTAAAGTAAGATTTTTTGCTCTCTATTTGAGAAAAGTAGCTTTTGGTTTTATTTTATTTGTTATTTTCTTTATTTACTACTGAAAAATTAGGAAATAACAAAGCTTTCTAATTTATATAATATATATATGTATGGCATACACTTTTTATTATTAACTCAATTTATGTAAATGAAAATTAATATTATCATGTATAATATTCACTTTTAAACAAGAAAATGATGAAAACTGTTTCCAACTTTATAAACATTATCGATAATATCATCAAATTTGTCTTTCGTGCAATTAAATGTCAAATTTAACTCTGTATTGATCTGAAACTATAACTGTGATTTTCAAAAACTAATTTTTAATAAAATAAGAAGAGAAAAGAAAATGTACAAAGAAATTAAATTCAAAAAGTAAAATTTTTTATAATAAAATTCTTGTTATAATAACATATTATTGTTAAAAATAAGTTACATATTTTTTAGAAACTCATACTTGAATGTATTTAATTACACAATTAAACCAAGAACTAAAATATGTTTATGTTAATTATTTAATAATTATTGATGTATTGAGTTCAAATGCCCTAAAATTACATTAATTATATTATTTTATATATAAGTTATATAATTAACGAGATTGTTTTCAACGTACCTTTCAGAAACCCTTAAAAAGTATAACATATAAAAAGATTATTTACTCAAATTTAGCTCCAAATTTAAATTCATGAAAAGGTTTCACGAAAAATGATATCGTATAATGTTGATTAAGAGCGCGAAACATAGAACATGCATAACAGTTCGATCATATATTTAAGGATAATATATATTAATTTACAGATTATCGATTTGCTGCATCAGTTTATAGTTTTTTATACCAATTTCAAGCCAATAAAAACAGCTTAAAGTTTAATTTGTAAAAGCTGTATTTTATGATATACTCGATTATTTCACTTGAATGATCGCGTTTAAAATCAAAAAATTATTAACTCCAATTGATATTGATATTATTCTCGGTTGACAATTATTATAACTTCTATTAACAAGACTATTAGAATAATATTATTATTGATAAATAGTGCAGTTTTAAATACATCGTTTATCTTTCTAACTATAATATAATGTTCATTTAACATTATTAATTACAAATAATAAAATATTCTAAATTGTTGAAAACGTAATAAATATAGGTACTAATGGATGCGCAATAGTTTTTTTTAAACAAATAATACAAATGACGAATTTTATAAATAATTATTTACATATTAATTATATATTACATTGTTAGTATTATAAACTAAATATTTTGGCGTAGTTACGCTTAGAATCACACGAACCATGTTTTATTACATTTCAAATTTGTTACATTTCACGATAACCAATCTTCACGATTTCCAATCTGATAACCTTGGCACTGATTCAGGGTCAACATTAGAGTATTTGTATTGTTTCTTATACACGATTAAATGGATATTTGAAAAGAATAACGATAAAATAAGTGATCGAAAACCAAACATTAAATAACATTACATTAATATAATTAAATCAATGAAAGAAAGCGCTGGCAATAAATATTCGTTTCATCTCAAACAACAATTTAGCAATGAATTTATATAAGAAATTGGATAGAAAATGGAAACTACTTTTTTTAATGTCCATTACAATTTCTAGAAGAAATTCATTGAAATGCACTCCTTGATGGTTTCTGCGATTCCACTATGTTTGTAACGTCGCGAACGCTGGATTCGTGCTTGATCTAAAACGTTAATACAGTTAGGTTTGAGGAAAAAATACAAATAGATTCGAAAGAGAAAGGTCAGTGTCCATCAAGCTAGTTCGTTATGATTGCGGGGAATCAATAAAATAGTGAAACTTTTGCAATTTGGATAGAACCGATGGCGCGCAAAGTCAACGCTCTGTCGATTACCTAAACGTCACTGGAATACGAACGAGCCAGTTAATTAGTTCGTTTCCGATATAGACGACCGACAGACTTAGCAAAATGCCGCGGATATCTAGGTAATTGGAATGTCTGAAAGGTTTGCGCTCTCCCGAATACGATGTCCATATTCAAGACATATGCATGCGCAAGATTATAACGTTGAGGAAGTGATTTGACTTGATTTTTTGAACTGCAAATTACTAACGAGACGCTTTCTGATTAAGCCATTCCTATTTATATTAAATATTATACGAACTGTTTTATAATCCAATCTATTTTGCTTCCAATCGGCTATTAATTGCAACGTTTTATTACTAACTAATACATTTTATTAATAAGTTAATAATGTGGAACTAAGAATCGAACGGCAAAAAATATGTTTTTATTGCACTGTTCACTGATACATAACTTTGCAAAGAATCACTTAGAAAACAAATTATTGGATCCACACACGATTTAACTTCGTAAACTTTTGGTACTTTTCCCGAAATCACTTGTACTATGGTCGATTATTGGAAATAATAGTAACATATAGCTTTAGTTTACATTCGGGTAAAAAGGCCACGCTCGACTGAAATATTAATCTCTTGTTAGTCGCGTGATTCTGATTCTATTTATCAAATAAATTCTACGTTGTTTTTGCTAATTAGTAATTTGTTAAACATTTCAAGTTTGGAAGGTGTTTTCCATTGTTTGTTTTAATACGTTTTGTTAACATAAACGATACAAAAAGATCTTTACCTAGAACAAGTTTTGGTGTAAGAAAATTACGTAAATTTAGTGCAGAATCTTATAATCTTATGTTTGACTTGTACTTCAAATTAATTTCAATTATCAATAGACAATTTTTGAGTAACTTTTTGCGGCGACACTTTTAAAGCGATAATGAAATCATGTTCAAACAATGTCCGGGCATTGAGGTAATCCTGAATGCTGATGCAACGTTTGATCAAAGATAATTAAATATTGATCAGTTTTCTATCACCAATTTTCAACAAGATATTTTCAGATTATAAAATTTAATAGATGATTTCGAGTAAAGTTTACGAGGAACAAGAAGAAGAATATGCTCGCATTCCTTTTTATGCGAATATTGAATATATCATATATAATTCGATGCACTTTACTCTGCTAATGTGCATACATTCTGAAAAATAAAGCATGTAAAATTACTGTTTATAATACTAATTTGGGACCATATAATGGTATACATTTTCAAAATTTATTTATACATATAATTACTGTGATAATTCTTATAATATATTACTGTTAAGAACAGTCATTTTTCACGTTTCATTTCTCTCAGTATATAAAATTATAAATTTGAAAGACTCTGCCATTAAAAATTGTGTCCTTATTATTTACACAATAATTATAATTGACATTTACTTTCACTATTTAATAGTAGAATTTTTAATAAATTATAAAATTTATAAAAAATAAAAAATAATAATAAAAATAAAATTATAAAAATTTATATTATACCTATTATAATTCTATACGCATTAAACATCCTTATTATTTGAAAAAGAAGACTATTACAACTTATTAGAAATTTATTAATACCGTTGATATATTCATCGAACTGACCAAAAAGAATAAAGTTTAACTAAACTAAAAATATATTTCAACTTTCAGATCAAACAAAGTTTTAGATTTAATTTTTAATAAAATTTTTTCGAGAGAAAGCGTATAAGAACAGGTGATTCGTTTTTATGAACATTTCTATTTGATCAACGTTCGTGCAATCACGTTAAAATTAAATTGTGCAAAATTGATATCATTTATGCGAATTCCAAAAAATTAATATTCTTTATTGAGTTCTGCTGTATGCATGATAAAGGTGTAGCTTCGGCGTTCAACCATTGTCTTTTAATATCGCGTTGAAACCTGCACTTAAAGCGCGGTTCTTGTGGTCTTTAAAAGATTTTTTACGTGTGTGGTCGTATGTTTTTTTATATGCGACTCTTTTGCGCCGTTTTCACAAAATGGAAAGAGCTCTAGCGTCCGCTTTGGTAAAGTCACCAATCATGAAAAGGGATTTTATATTTGGCGATCCGTTGCAATTGTGTGATCGCGTTGATTACACATGCCAACGTCACTCGCATAAAAGATCGAAATACTGGAAATATCCCTGGATTGCTGGGTGTACATTATGAGACATATCGAACGGAAGATATTTACGTGTCTGTTTCGGTGTATCAAACTGTGCCGTGCTCAAGTAGCCGTGACGGAGTCATATATATATTTGTAATATACATGTAGAACATACATTTGTTTGCAAATACTGCATGTAGACATGGAAAATGAAAATGCTAAATATTTTGTATTACGATACTAATATGATACATTGTGTTATAGAAGGGGATAATTAAGCATTTTCAAATTCAAATATGTATTTATAAATACTGAAATATATTTTTACATTGCGAAAAAAATTTCGAGAAAAAGTACGTTAACCATGTTAAAATAAATAATGACTACCATATAATTAAAGATGATATACACAAAACATTTTGAACGCAGTATATATGTATTGACAATATTACTACTAAAGTCGAATAGTTATTTTTATGCGAATTTTAAAAATCATATTCCGGATAAAAAGTTTTAATGAAACATTGAAGTATATTCAAATGTGTCAACGCGGTCTGTTTGAATTATTTCAAACTCTTTATAGATTTGATGGTTTGGGCATTTCCTCTGAACTTAATCTTCAAGACGTTGGAATGAATTTTGTTCGGGGAATGTGGCAAATAGGAAGCAAAATGTGATTCGAATAAACGGTACGAATACAGTCATTACCAGCTCGCAATGAAGTCAATTTGTAAAATTTAATGAAATGTTATTTTCTTTTAATTAAAAAATATATTTCCGATGGGGGAATAAGCTGTGATTCAGAAGTATAGAGGTTGTATTGAAATTTACTTCAAAATATTTGAAATGTGTTGGCGAAGTACTTCCATTACTACTTGCAATATTATTAGATAACACAAGAGATAAATTAATTCGTCTATAACAGTCGAAAAGTACATTGTACGTAACTTTACGAGTATTCTTCCGTTTACGAGTCTCTCTTCTAGTCGCTCAACGACCCCATTATTTCATTCTGCTGAATGTTCGAACGTTCAATGCAACAAAACTGTTTTACCATATTTCTGAGATAACGAAATTACAAATTAGAATTACATATATTAATTGAGCATTTTCAAATTTTCGATTAATTTACACTGAGAGAAAAGATTAATTGTTAAATTTACAATCTAGATATTCAAATTAGATTGTTAAACTACAAATAGCCGATTTGAATAAACAGATATTCAACTCAACAGTCAAGATTGTAAAAATTATAGGTTATGTTTAATATGTCATTTATATGACTTCGTTTTACAGTCTCTGACAATTCAGATTGTTGAATATGATAATTGGCTCGTCGTCACAGCTACGCAATCTGTAATTATTTGATTTAAAATTCTTAGATACTTAACGAAATTATTTAGATATTTAATTTAACAATCTATTTCTCTCATTCGTCGACATTATTTTATAACGTTTGAATGTATGTAATGATGAATGGTTTCAATCAAAATGAAGGTATATTAGTCAGAATATGAGAACTACGGTATTATTTAGTTTTACGATAATTTTATCTCATTTTGCATGTTACTTATTTCCGTGAATTTAAATGAAACAAATAAATCAATATGTTAGAATGTATAAAATTCTATTGTTAATTTCAATTATATATACGATGAAGATCCCGTGTCTATGAAGAATATTAAAATCTATACATTATTTTATTCATTAATTTCATTTATGAACTACGTGACAGATATTAAATTTAACAATTTATATTTGATAATATACTTTAACATTTTTAAATTGAAAAGAATCTGATTATTTGAATATTTTATATTATAATGCACTTCTAAATTATATATATATATGTATTCATATCACTTTCAGTATGTTCATGAAGTTTCATTCGTTGAAATTCAACGAATTGTATTTAAGTAAATATGAGAATATATAATTTTACATAAGGAAAAATAACACTTTTCAAATGTAATGCTTTTATTAATATATTACTATTAACAATAATTATAGTTGTTATTAAAACATATATATATTATTATAGTATAGAATTAAAATGATTAAACTCAATGATTAATTGTATATATCATTCTATAAATATTTTTATAATAAACAAGAGACATATTTAGATTGTATTGTATAAAGTTATTTTGAAATTTTATTTTTTTCATTTTAAGTGAATTATTTTACGAAATAGGCTATAATTATGTAATTATAATGTCATTTTAAGTAAAAATAAAAATGTGACACAGAGAAAAAGTTAGTCAATAAATTATTAGAATATATTTTTAGCACATTTGCACCATAACCAATACACGCTATTTCAAATGCATGGAAAATATATCTGACGTTACAACGTACGTCATAATATGTTCAGAACATAGTTTGAATTTTTGTAATAATATCATATGCTGTACAAAATAATTGCATATATAAATTTATAAATAAAATATATAAAACATAAATTTTGTAGGTTATTTGAGCAATGCATATTTTTAATTCAAATATTTTGTATTAACCTATTTTATTTCAAAGATTTTACAAAGCTATATGATTAAATATTCTTTTGTTTATTAGCAGGTAATAATGTTTTACTATGTCTCTCGATGCTTATTATTATTAAATTTAATACATTCCTTTTATTGAAAAATAACAATAATTTAGAGGTGTAAGATTAAATAAAGAAATTTTTATGAAATTTTGTTTTTATGAAGATCATATTAGTCGACTACAGCACATTTTGATTGACAATATACCTTGGACTCGTTTTATGATTTCAATTGATGATAAGACATTAAATTCTTCCGATTTTACTTCACCGGTTTTATTCGATGCGTTTCTGTGCGTATATTTCTGTTGTGGCAAATTCTTTCTCTTGCTGCGAATTTACTTTTTTATTTATAAAACTATAAAATTATTTATGTATTATAAAGAATTATTATTTTATACAGAATTGTATTATTTTTCAATATTATGAAATAAAATTTTAATTTTATAATAATCACTCTAAATAGAAACAAATAAATATAAGAATGTAATCTCGAAAATATTTGTAACAAAATTATTATTTTCATTTTTCATTATTAAGTTATTATTCATTTTATATTCTGGTATTTATTAATTTGAATTCATTATAAAATTTTAATGATATAATGACGTAATATTATTATCATGCCATAAAGTATGTTGTTTTATAATTATTTGTATAATTCTACTACCTCTTATAAATTATTTAAACATAAAAAATGTTAAATCAACCGCAAACCATTTAAATTTAAATCATAGATAGCTATATATTTTAGGTAGCCTATCATGATTGTTATATACTGAAGCTATTTTAAAGGCGATACGGATAGACTGGAGAAAAATAACGCAGGTTCGCATCGTTGGAAAAATACGTTTAGTACAAGTCCTGAAACGTCGATACTCGATTTCTGCGGTTTATTTTTATTTTCCGATGTCTTCACTGTTCCTCACGAGGTAATAACTCACAGACGTGGATTTTGATAAATGTCGTTTCCAGGACTTCTTTCTTACTTTATGATAACTTTAAGAAAATGTTTGTACATACAGTATTTTGCGAAACATAGAAACAAAGAATGTTTCAACATTTTGTAATACTCCAGTAATATATTGGCATAAATTATTGACGTGTGATTTTTTCTCATATATTGCAGAATAAAATACTTCCTACGTTTGATTTAAAAAAATACATTTTATGTAATATAAAAATGTTCTAAATTTTATTATCGATTGTCGATTATTTTAAATTATGTTTAAATTTAAATCCAGATAGTATATATTTTTTATTTTATATTATGATGATCTATTTAATTATAGTCGATTCATTAATGTTTGATAAACATGTTTTCAATAATTTTTATATCATGGAAATATACTTCTTATTTTCATTGTTGTTTTTCATTCTTTTTTACATTGAAGTTTAATATTCAATGTCTATATCAATTGCAATAATAATCTTCGGATATTTATAACGATTTTTATAATCTCTTAAAAGAAAAGTTTATGTAATAGTTATTCATATATAATGAACATTTGTGCGTATGTTGGAATTTTTGATCTGTATATCTGTACACTAATATACCCATCTTTATTTAGAGATTTTCACACAATCCACTTGAAATTCGTTTAAAACATCGAATCGAGAATGGGAATCAGTTTTGCACTACGAAGTCATGAAACACAAATCAGTTCGATCTGATAAGTAGTATAAACTTTTAGTTTTTGTAGTATACAAAATCCCTTAATTCGACTTAAATAGCTGTAAATCCATCTCAATGACGATATCAGAGCATCGTAATATTTATGGTGATTATTTTACGACCATCTGTATTTTGAAAGATTTAATTCTAAAATTTTAATTAGGTCTTGGAAAAACGAGGTTTTCAATAAATTTTTCTTCTTTTTCATATTTATACGAACGTTACTTGATCCTATATAATTTTGAATAATATTGTTTTATTTTACATATTATTATATTTATTATATACCCCACATATGTAAAATTATTCCAAGATATTGAACGTACCGCAGATAGTTTATATTTTAAAGCAACGACTTTGATGAAACTTGAATACTTCTTGTTTTATTATAAATGAGTTTTTTCTTTAAGTGAATTTTAGTTATTTTTAATTTACTTTATCTAAATATAAAATAATAGTAATTTGAATACTACAAACGTTTGAATTATAATTTTGTGTAGAACAATTTATATCCCGTATTACGCTTCGTTAAAATTTGGCGATGATATATTAATTGCATTTCTAAAACTACTTTCGCACTTATTTTTCGCGTTATTCTGAACTTCATATAGAGTCTAGAAATCTAACTTCATACTCTATAACCGTAGGAGCCACTTTAACTTTAAAATTATCGCGTTGAAATGAAATTAATCGACTTAAAATTAAGTTTTAGCAAAACATCTCTAAACTCTTGAAAAGTTATTTTACTAATATACTTCTCTACAATGCTTAGTCCTTCATGAAACTTTATGAAAATTGATAGAGATCGTTCGAAATCAATTCTGTACAAATTTATTACACTTCCCTCTTTCTATACCGGTTACGCTTCAACCTGGAATATGAAACATGAAAAATTACTGTTTATAATATACTAATATGGCACCATTATAGACAAACCGACAAACTTTAATATTTTTATCAAAATAAGATATTAAGATATGATAGCTTTCTATGTAAATATTTATTTTTTTTTAAATAAACATTACATTTTGATGGTTTGTCCCTTCGTGCGAAATTAGTATATATAAGTGGACATTATCAAAACATTTGCAATAATTATTTCCTGCGAAAAATAATTCATGTCTTTTATGTCATTTAACTCTCACGCAAATTTTCACTTGCCTCTTATTTCTTACAATCTTAATAGATTGTCACTCCTTCTTTTTGTAAGACATTCAACTTTTCTCTCATTTTCTTGTAATCTTCTCATGCTTGACTCGATCAATATCCAAGTTATTTTTTCGTTTGTAAAATTTGTCTGTATCATTCTTCATGGACTGCACTTATAAAATATTTCTTTGATCTAACAATTGTTGATAAAACTTTCTCTTTGCGTTATTTATGTTCCGTGATTGGTATTCAACTGCAAAACACTTCTTTGTACGCCAACTCTCTTGTATAATTGCAAATTGATTAATATAATTACTTCTACTATTATTTATACAATTTGATTATATTTATAATATTTATCTACAATAATATCAATGTAATTATATCAATGCAAACGCATTTATTTGTGAATTAATAATATGTATAACCGAAAAGTATTATCGAGATAAAATGTTTAAAACGCAGATAAATCCTATTTCCTTCCTTTTTACACTTATATATATTTCCTCATCCAATATACATGCATTAGTATTGATTATCTAAATATTACTAATCGGATATACTATTTGTACAGTATAGATCATAATCATTCTCGTACACATATACTGTCGATGTATTGCAAATATATTTGCAATATGTTATAAATATATTCCAAATGTATTATCAATATATTACAAATATATTTAAAATATATTTATTACAATTTATTTATAATATATTTTTCTATGAAAAAGTATTGGCCACACTACGGTTATTAACAACCGAAATAGCAGCAAAACTGAGCTGAACCAGACTTGGTAAAAATTGACAACCAGTAAAGTGTCTGAGTTGAGCCAAGCAGTCTAAAGTAATACTACTGATGTGCCAGATGAAAACCATTACTGAAAAGTTCGAAAACCAGTACTGGTACAATACTAGTAACAGTAGTGGGCCGACGTTATCACTCTAACGATAGTACATTAATGGGCCTAGGTCGGTTTACAATTATAATAGTACTAGCAACGCTGGTACCAGTATTGGGACAATATTTGGCCATTTGTATTAGTCCTATTGGGAAAATGGGAATATATTTACAAAATATTTTCATTTTTACTAGGCAGCAGTTAACGAACAGTATATAGTAATATCAAATCGTTTCATAAAATACACAAATCAAATTCTTTGGTTTTAATAGTTGACGAAATTTGTATTATAAACCGCCGATCAGTATACATATATGTATTATTATTCTTTGAGATATATCAACGCTATTGTGATATTAGATTATCTTTGCCATTATAGATCGATTTTGCTGGGACTCGACGCTAAGAATGAAATGCTGATTATTTTATAGAAAATAATTATTTTATCAGATTCGTTTCGTTATTATACCAAATCAATAATAATATCGATTTAATTGAATTACTAACGGATGGTTGATTACAAATGATGCGAGTGACGTTTGGCCATCGGGTGGGACGTGTCGCGCTTAAAACGAGTCCCTAGTGCCAGCTCATTTAACGCGATGCACAGTGACGGCAGCAGCACACATTGTCGTTGATATTCGCTGCATTTGTTTCATGCAAGTAATCTCGTTGACCGTGTTCTCCGCGTTCTGTATATAACTGTCACATTCAGCGTTACATCATGCCCGGTTGGCTTCAAAGAGATTATATCGACTCGTGCGCTTCCTTCCTCTCTGCCCGAAACAGATATTACAAATTCTGTACACGTGTCTTAATTATAATACTATATCGAAAACACAAGCAATTTGACTTTTCGTCTAATTTTCATTATTCACTATAAAGCCGTACGTTTAATTAACGTATGTTATTCAACATGTGTATGCAAATGAACGAATAAACGCACTTTTGAATGACGGAATTAATATATTATTATAATATCACCGATTGTATAGATAAATTATAAACTGTATATATGTAAAAGAAACCATCTTTGATTATAAAAATGTAGATACTTCGTTAATATAAATAATGTATGTAATCGTTACACATAATTATATAAGGATACAGAAATTGCCGCCGAGAATAATAAGGACAAAATAAATAAAGCATAGATTCTTATAATTGTTCTACTTTTTGACCGACTTTTTGATGCATGTGTTATTTGATTCGCTCCTCTGCTACTTTTATCTTGAAGTAGCAGACATCATTGTTTCCTATTCATATTACGAGGCGTACTAGTGATCCTCGATATCACTCGTTTTATAAGGATTTATGTGTCTAATAAATGAATGTCGGGGTATGAATAAATGCATAGCAAATTGGACTATTGGTAAGTTTTTATCGAAAGATTACAAAAATATATCAGATTGGCGAAATTACAAATCTAAGATTCGAGTACTTTATTATAGATCACATGCAATGGGGTATTTAAGAAATCGAGGTTCATTTATTTGTGCTTATGAATGTCTAAACTGCAATATAATTCGATTATTTTGTTTTTACCAGGTTTGTTAATATACTCTTTAATACAACGTCAGATTTGTCTTTATCATTAAATGATGTTTATGATAATAAGGTATTCATTAATTGTATATGCTTATGGTACACGTAATCATGTGTTGTAAAATAGTTATAAAATAGTAAATTGTAATTTCACAGAATTAGTTTACATATTATTAAGTAAGAGAAATGATTTATACCGTTTAATATCTCCCTCAAATTGTCTGAATATTAGATATTTGAATATTCTATGTTCTTGGTTTTAAAAAGAATTGATTATATGAATAATTAAAGATGGAAGATAAACCGCATTATCGTGGTGCAGTATATTAATGTCATATAATAGAGCAGCTAACTTACCTGTCGAGCATCGGTCAATACGACCAACGACTCTCCACGGAGAAATTTAACTTACCTTCAAGTGCGACACAAATACAAATTCTTGAATTTCCGTGCAGATTATAAAACTGGTTGACAGAGGAATTTAAAGTGGCGTGTCAGGAGAAATATGACGAGGAATTTAGTTAAAATAAGAATTCTTATAAAAGAATAAATCTTACTGCTAATAGTAAATAGTATTTATTATAAAGTTCAGAAATTTCTAAGTGAAATTGTGTTTCGTCCTTTAGTTACTATGTTTTTAATAAAATTTACTAAGAGCTTTTATTAATTTTTAACGGAATTGTGTTCTATGTGTTTTCTATTTAATGTGTTTGAATCCTGAAAAGTATATATGTTACGTTAGTTCGACCTTATGTTATTTCAAATTTATAGGTATTATGTTTTTTATACGGTTTGGAATTCGGTAGATTGAACATAAGATCGGGATATTTACATCCAGGAAAAGGGATCTCTTGAGTTCAGTGTTGTCCAATTGTTAAACTATCTTCAATTATGCTGACCATATGTTGATATAGTTTGCAGTTTGGGGTGAGTCGAGTTTGAAGAAAAGCTTTTCTTCCTCTCGGATTGTCGTCAATGGAATGATAAACTTGGACTCGAGAGATTGTAGAATGACTTCATAGGCATGTTTTTTTGTGCCACACCGTCTTTCGATTCACCATTCACGGATAATAAGTAGTTTTGAAATATTTATTTTATTCTCAAAAAAGCGAATCTCCTAGATTATAGCGGTATAATAAGACTGAATTAAGGTGTATAGAAAGGTGATTCTGAAACATTTTTTTATATTAAAATTTATGTTCTATATTTTTCAGCACTCGTTGTATTAGGGTCTATGGCATCGGATCGAATTATTTCTCGTCAGATTTACTTCTGAATAATGACCGTTGATTCTGTATTGGAATGGGTTTATATATATTATTTGCGATGTTGGTTGTGAATGCTGATCGGCACTCCGTAGAATCCTTGGACAGTTTAATAATAATACGATTCTCAATACTCCGCGAGCTATGAAATTATTCGATTTGTGCAAACGTTAGATGAATCGACAGAACTGAATTTTCCTCATTTTTATTTTACGGTTCCAGAAGATCTTTGATAAAAAAGTGTCCAAGTGTAGTCAATGTAAATTGTATGGTTCTTGTTATAACTAACATTAACATATAATGTATAATAATTATGTGGTCTATGCGCGATTGAATTCAAGATTTGCTGCATAGTATATAGTTTCTCAGGATTCGCGCATTAACTCATGTGTCTTAATGATTACTACGCGTCGTGGATTCAGTTTCACACTCTTTACACTGGAAATGCTTGAACTGCACTCTTCGTCTTCTCAATCGAGACACTTGTATCGTAAGTGTACACACTTCAGGCTTTCAAGTTATATTTAGTGTTACCAAACGCCGTGCTAATGTACAATGTACGTTTTGTATTGAAAGGTTGTTCTATAAAACTAAATCATAAAAATCTTTCTTTACGTGGAACAGTAAATATGTATAATATTTTTTGTATTTACTGTCAATGAACCAATACTGTTGATTTGTTATTTAAATTATTTCCGAAATCATACACTGAGAAAATGAAATTCTAAAATTTACATTCTAAAATTTTGATGCTTCTCATTGATTAAACCATTTAAATCCCGTTATCTCATTGGCTGACGTTGATTACTATTCAAATTGTAAGACTTGTACAATGTGAAACTGTACGACTAACGATGTACATAGTTCCAGTTACGATTTTATTTTCTGAGTGTATTATTGAAAAATTTGTATATACATCTTGTATCGATATTTTGGAAATTTATTGAGTTGCTTATAATTATGTAAGATAATTAATGCTGATATATATAATGTAAAATATGAATACATCAAATCTGCTTTCTTATATTGTAATTATAAACAAAAAATTATTTATAAGAGTTATTGAAAGTTGCTCCCATTACACCGAAAATTTAGCTATTTTTTCCTAAATTAAACAATAATTGTTTAATTTTGTATGTAATCAAATTAATATTTATATATAGTAGTATGAACACAGATCTCGTTAATTTTATATTACTTTTTACGCATATATTGCAGCAGAAAATAGTAAAACTATCTTTTTCTCGAGTCGTAAGTTTCCACTTACTGCCCTCTATAGTAAATAATAGTTTCACTTTTGGCTAGTACGATTGATATGTAAAACATCGTAAGGCCTCGGGCGCAGTTGGGCTCGAGGCAGTAAACAATTATATATAATTAGATTTATGTTTATAAACTACAATATATATGTAACTCTTTGTCATGCATTTTTGATAAATTAAAATCAAATCGTGTGATTGATTATATTTATGCTTTATGTTAAATTGACGTAATACACAATTTATTAATAATATTTTCTAATTTCCCAATTAACTGTAATTAAAAATGTAATAAAATTATATGTTTTATGTTATAAATTATATAATGAATTATTTATATTACAAAATATATAACAAAGTATGACTTAACAATTAATTATATATAATTACAAATGTGTATTTGTGTTTTGATTACTTTTTTCAACTTTTATTAGATTAAAATGAAAAATATTCTAACATAATAAAAACACTTCAATAAAAATTACTATATATGTGAGTTATTGGAAACAATTAAATAAATATTTCCTCTTTAATGAAGCTTTATATTACAC
>JABFQC010000373.1:0-28770 GCA_022817085.1 Psilanteris sp. ZL-2020
ATACACTGAGAAAAATTTCCATTAAAAATTACTGTGCTAAAACAATAATTGTGTACGATGAATGTCAACAAAGAAAAATTACATTTATAGCACAGTAAAACATATAGGGAAATCGATGCAATGTTTACAATATTTTGGAATACTTTGTTTATGTTGATGCCCGTCGTGCACATTTATTGTTTTGGCACAGTAATTTTAATGGAAATCTTTCTCAGTGTACTAGACTAGTTGACGTCTAGTTTATTTTGGTTAACTAAAAGTTTTGGTTAGGTTTTCGCCATCATCGTCACGGAAAACTATATAAAGAAATCTATACAGAATGTTGTGAGTATCTAGTTAGATTATTTAAACTGAATTAACTTTTCAAAACCTAAAGTGTATCTGATTAAAACTCGACAAAACTCATGTAATTTCTACTAGGGGATTGAATGAAATTTACTTCGATAAGATAAAAATCGATGTACCTATAAAAACTATAAACTTTTCTTGTAAATGAAAAGAATAACGTAAAAAAGTATATATGTAGTATATACTATGAATTATTGCTTATATTTAAAAAAACCTTCTAATTTCAATTTTCTAGATTCATATCGGTGATAATATAAAAAATAAATAATGAATTTATATAGATATATTTAGTGTATCTACATTTCTATAACTCAATTTTATTATTATTAATCCTCCGAATAAAAAAAGGATGAATATTTTTATTTGCACATTAAGATTTGAAATTACGACTGCATGTATCTTTCTCATCTGGACCGTAAAGTTTTCTTTCACGCATTTTGATTCTCCCCCGATTTTCGAGGCAGATTAGATGAGCGTGAAAATAAAAGTTGAACTTTCGATATAATTCACGTGCAAAGAAAACGGACCAGCAGCTTGCAGCAATAAAAGGGCACTACAGGACTTTAATTAATTTTTGAAAATTAACATCGTTCAAGCAAGAACTTAATTGCTCTTAGTAGGCAGCTCGTCGGTTTATATTTCCATACTTAAGAAACACCGTACTTTTTATTTTATCCACGAGGCAAAAAAGATGAAAATGTTTTATATGAAAATATAAACGAATATTTAGAAGCTCACTTGCGATGTCGCGTACGTAATTTAAGGAATGGTCAAAGTATATCTACAATACACAAGGTAAAACAGAATTTCGTGTATACGTGTGTGGTAAAATAATGTTTGTAGATAAACTTTATACTATCAAATTCTGATGTATAATGTGAACAAAAATTCTAAGTATACACGGAATGAAAAAATGTAATAAAAATTACTTACAAAATACTATCTATTTCTACATTATACAAAAAACATTAATAAAAATTACACACCTATTTCTATAAAAATCGATAATTTGATTTGTTTTTCCACAAATTTGGAAACACAACACTTGTGGCACACACTTTATATTTTAAGAGTAATTTTTAACAATTTTAATAAATAATTCATTGTTTCCATATATATTTAGATTTCTATTCATATTTACATGTAAGTTAGATATATTTATGCATTGTACATTCGGCTTGAAAAATACAATTGTAACGACTGATTATGTCAATGTTAGAAGGAGGTATACGTTGCAGAGCCTAACTTTGACAATACGCCTGGTTTTAATTACCGCGACATCTGGGTGTCTCATAATCTTTCCCTTCATGTTAGCCCTTCGCGCTCACCGTTCATATCCGTGAATATTGCATGAGAGTTACAACCAGATAACTGTCAACCGTTAAGGACCACGAGTTTGCAGTTCCGAATTTTTTTCCAGTCAGTCTTTAATAAACTTATTTGATTGGCTATATCTGCGTACAGTACAGGTTTATGCTCCAAATTAGCATTAGCTTCATTTTTAATAATACAATACTTCATTCTTTATAATATAATCTCTTATATAAGTTCGCGTGATAATTAAGAAATACACTGTAAAAAACAAGTGTTCTGAAAGTGTTTTCAAACGTTCCTATTTATTAAAGTGTTCTTTAATACTAATGTTTGTATACATCCAAATAGAACATTTTAAACGATTTCTACGGAACACTTTTTTTTACAGTGTAGCCTCAAATAATATTACTAACACGAGCATAAATTATTATAATATATATATAATGATATAACAGGTTAAGATTTTGGTATTCTTCGTTTAATACAAATGTCGGTTTTAGATAAGCCAAACTAATGTTTATAGTGTGCTGATAAAATGTGTAAATTAAAGTTGATATATATTCGACAAATTATACGCTAGCTAGAAGTTTGCTCAATGAAAATTAAGAAATGGAAATGGTTTGGAAATGGTCGATGTGGTGAAGAAAAACTGGTAATGATAGGCATCGAATCAAAGCCACGTATCAAGTCAATGACGAAGCACAATTGTTGTAGGTAATTGGAATGCAGGGAGTTAATACATCCAACGGTCCGCCAGGTGAATCACGCCAAAGTCAGAAGGGCATGACGAGGAACGACGCGCTGTGCATACGTACCTGCATACGCGACGCTCGTGCACGCTGTTTACGATGCACGATCCACGATTTGCCCCCAGCGCGCCCTCATTGACACTGCCGTCGTAACACCTGCCCGTCGAACATTTGCACGCGACCTAACGTTTCATGCATTGATTCTGATCGAGACCAAAAAACCGCTTTGTCCTTGTATATGACCAAAACTTGTTTATTATGTTTGTTACTAATAATTCATTTTTTTATATCAAATGCATAAATTCTCATAATAAATGAATAAAATAAATAAAAACAAAATTAACTATATATTATAAATATATTATCAATATATATAGATTGGCCTTGCGCCACCTTTGAGAACAAACCCATTTGGACGCCTCGTTATGTGTTTGCAAAATTTTTTTTGTTTTTCAGCAAACGGGGAAAAGCTCCCTCTGAAATCCTACAAAACTCGCGTACGAGAATTCACAAGGGCCCCAGTATCGTATTTTGCGGGTCTGTGCTCGGAAGCTCATCCTTTAAAGCGTAAATAGAAAACTACAAGGAGAAAAAAAACATTAAAAAAAAACTACCTTCTGGCATTCGAATGATATTTGAAGAATATTTAAAACATTACTATGCCCCATTAAAACAATATTATATGATATAGCAAAAATGTGTCAAAATTCCTTCTAGTTGTATTATACTACTATATATCAAATTTTATTATATGAATAAAAAAAGTTGTCATTATGATATAGTAATTTTCTAAAAATCGATTGAATTAGTCTACCAATGCCAGACGGTATAGAATTTATACTGTAACTTTTTTCTCAGTGTAGATGGCCGCTTGTCTTCAAAAGGCTCATTGAACAAACTTATATCAATTGTCAATAATTTAATAAAGTATTAATTCTTAATTATTAATTAATATTAAGAAATAATGTTTTATTAAAACGAATTTAACAGAATCTAACAAAAATACAGTTTTTCCACAAAATTTTCCTTTTCTCAATATAATGTTATTAAACACAGGCATATTTATCGTCAAATTAATGTTATAAACAGCAATTTTCCAAGATTAATTTTTTGAGTGTATGTAAATAATTGCACCGTACAGTATGAATAATATATCGAAACCGTTGACTATTTCATAAATCTCATATATAGAGATATTACATGTCGACATAGCATAGAACTAACCACAATTTCAGTAAATTATGAATATTATTGTGATAATGAAGACTCTTATTATATCTTGCATACGAAAAAATGAGCTAATTATTGTCAACTAATGATAATTGTGTAATAATAATATTAAAATACGTAAATAAAATTGTTATTAAATATGAACTTCCGCATTCTTAAAAATAATCTGATTATGGTTAAAAGATTGCAATCTAAAGACATATTATTTATAGTTAATATATCATTATTTAGGTGTTAGAAGAAACATCTAATTCAAATCGTAATACAAAGTACAATAAAACAATTACATATTCTATAGGTCAGATTAAATTAATTGATCAAAAGTGGCTTTTCATTTAATGTTTAATACAAATCCTCTGATTGTCAGAAGATAAATAATAAAATATAATAAACTCAAACTAAACATATGTATGTAAACAAAGTATTAGGTAAACTTATGTATGTTGTAGGTACATTAAGAAAAGTATCTAACCTTTATAGCACTGTACAATGTGATTCTATAATAGCATTTTAATACCTACTAATTTAGTTTAAATTTGGTGCTAGACATGAGGCGCTTTAAACAATAAAAGTATGGTATTCTTTCGTACTAAAATTGCACAACTCTCATGTAAAAATAGTATGGATTCATGCAACGAAAACTGCATTTTCGGCATAAAATCGTGCTTTTGTGGTTCGATTCTGACACTTGCATAGATGACATACTTAAAGCTTATTAAATTTAATTTTAAGCAAATTTAGTACGAAATTGCTTACTATTTCAGATATAAAAGTCTCGTACAATAAAAGGAAAACTTTTTAAACATAATTATGGTTAGATATCTCTCTCAGTGTAGGAAAGTTTATATACGAATTTATTTAATTTTTCCATGTATATGTTTTATATACATTTTACCAGCTCAATTTTTAAAATGTTAATTTTTAATCGTGAATAATAATTTGTATGATTAATTTTTATATTTCAGTTATAATAACCTAATTAATAATGTCAATATATACTACTTATAATTTTTAATATTTAAATTTTATTATTATGTTATATACATTTAAAGATATTCATGCACAATATGTATATAAGAAATTGTTCAATTGATAATTTTCAATTGATTAATTTTAGCTGGAGAAAATGAATACAATAGTAATAAAGAAAAAAACAAACGGCCCAAGCTTGGCCCAACACTGTCGAGGTTGGCTGACCGTTAGTTATTACATCCCATTGTCGGGATGAAACGCCATTTACCTCTGGCCCAACATTGGCAATCGACCGTTGGCATAAGCTTGGGCCAAGCATGGCCCAAGCTTGACTTTTTTTCTAAATTAATTAATTTAAACAAAAAAAATAAATAATTATTAAAATGTTTATATATTATAATATCTAAAAACGTATTTTCATCATTATAAAACAACTTCTAGAACGGTCACTCATCCGGGTAATAACCGTCGCCAATGTTGCTTAACTCTTTAAGCAATAGTAGTTCCGCTCTTTAAGCAATTTGCCACTCTAACCACAAGCACGAACTAATTACAAGTACATTTAAATGATATTGACCTACGGTCGGCTGCCAACGTTGGACCAGAAGTAATTGGCGTTTCATTCTAACAGTTTGCCAAGGTTGGGATCCACAGATTTTTCTATATAATGTATAATATTTTCGGACATTTTAAATTTGTTGGTTATCGTCAATTTAAATAATTATTTCCAAAATTATATGTAAATCATTAATATACGCTGAATATTATTTTTTTGAACATAATTTTCTACTTTAAATAAACTTTTATTTTTTACACTGATTAATATTAGGTTATATTTGTTATTGAATTTCTTATAGCCATTGTTGTATCAATATCATACTGAGATAAATATTACAGAAAATTTTCTTGTTTTTAACAGTAACGAAAAGATTTTGGGGTTAAAATTAACATTAAATACTGAATAAACTGAATAATTTTCTCTTTTCTTTTTAAGATGTTCAATTTTACCACCAAAAATTACTGTTTAAACAGTAATTTTCATGATCTGACCGACATATCTTTGCATTACTGTTAAAAACGGTAAAAATTTCTGTTATATTTCTCTCAGTGCATATGTTTAAATATACGAATTCTCAACTACTATAAGCAAAATCCTCTGTTCGTTAACAGATAGTTCATTTTTCACTGTCTAGTCGAATATCATTTAATGTATAAATGAATTCTTCTTGGCAATATATTCAATTGAAAATCATCTAATTATTAAACGATTCTATTAAGCATTACGCATTCTATTAATCAAAACAATCGTTTAAGAATGCACGTAAAACAATAAAATGGGCAAATATCATATGTATAAAAAAATATATTATTAAATATGAATAATGTGCGTAGAAAATATGTTATAGTTTTAATTTTATGTTTAATAGAACCATATAATATATATTTTGTTTTGAATTAAATAAAATACATTTTTTTAAAAAAAACGATGTTAATATAACTATATAACTTTAATTAAATTAATTATTATGAAAATAAGAACATACAAAAAGACTTTTGTATTAATTTTAAGTGTAAAAAAAGTCATATTATCCTTTAATAATTATATTATAATAACTAGCTTAATTTCATGTTTAAATCTTACCAGTTTCTCTGCAATTTCGATCTTCGGTAACATTGTCGCCGAGCATGTCGTTAAGTTGCAAGGGTACTCGAGGCCCCATCAATAGTTCTTCGCCGGTAGCTATATCACGGTTTGTTTCATAAAACACCTAAAATAAGCGCCTCAGCATCATTAAATATCTTAATACGTATGTTAAATTTAGTAATACAAAATTATTCCATTATTAATATACCTAGTATATATTAATTATAAATGTATGATAATATTAAGCTCGATGAATATATAATTATTTCATATTAAAATAAAGCTTTTTAAATATTTCAATTTCATTTAAATAAATGACATTATTATTCAGAACGCAAGTCAAAGAAGATTATTTTTCAAATACAAAGAATATAATACTACATGAATGCAAAACCGTCGTTAAACGAAAACTAGGATTTATTGAAACAATATAATTAAATATTATCTTCGAATAATAATATTTGTATTTATATGCGTTGGAGGTTCACAATTTTGATTTTGAGATTACTGTCGGGCGGGTATAATGAGTCAAGGGAGTTAGAAAAATGACCTCGAATAGTCCCACGGGTTGATTTAATAACTAAACACCCCAAATATATGTATACTAGGACGCACCCACATAATACCCAAACATGTGTCCTAGTTCACATTCTATCATCGGTATATTGTCACATTCAGAAATGCAAAACTTTATATAACACAATACATTTATAAATACCTGACGTTATTTTAGTGAAAATAATTAAAAAGCATTAGATAATTGAGATAACAAAAATATGAATGATTATACATAATTGCGTATTTATATTATGCAATATATTTTATAACACAAAATTTCATCTTGCAATTAATTTATATAGATGACTGAAATAATTTATAGATGTAGTTGTTTAAAACATTACTATTTTTAATATTCATATAATACAATGAAATTACATAATCTATAATGAATCAAAGAATAATTATTCTATAATAATATTATAATTGATATACGAAATAAGGATTGCAAATTCATTAGAAAATAACGGAAAGGGTAAAATTATTTAATATTAAATAAGAATAAAGGACATTTTATGATAATATATAATAATCGTATAGTATTATATAAAGCTTCGTATTTTTGAGTCAAGATATAATTTGTAATTATCTGTTATAAATTAAATCACGTACAACATTTGCACAAAATTAACGTCATACGTTATGAGACAAAATCAGGCCAATTAAAAGGTGATAATAAATCGTTTGCGAGGCAAATAAATAGAGTGAAAAGCGATTTTCACTCTGGGGTATCAGTGTAAGTTAGGAAGTTGTCACAGTTGGGGTTCGCATTCAATTTATATCGTATATTCGCTTCGGCGTGACGTGGGGTCGCTTTTCGTAGCGGCATATGTGAAATCAGTTAAAATCAGCCATCGCTCATTGCTCGTGTTAATACGGAATTATATATCGCCGCTTTGAACGTATTACATTATATTGACTCCAACTGTCGGTCGATCGGAAGTCAGTTCTGACAGTTGCTTCAAAAGGGTACTCGACTTCACAAACAGGTTACAATGTTAATTGAACGTTTCAGGTACGAAATTTGTGTACACTCAAAGATCAAAAAATTGCCCATTAAAAGGGTGTCATTATCGTTATTGCCATCATCTGCAGCATGATTACGAGTAATTTTCAGTCTGTTGTTGTGAACAAAATAGGCTAACTTTTGCGGGTTAAACGCACTTGTTACTGTACTCGTTATTATTTTTCCAGTTATAGTTTTGTATTCAATTACATTATTTTGATATACAATTTTAATATGCGATGACATATACATTTGCATTTGCGACGCAATTCTAAATATTTAAGCAACGTAATATTTATTCTTACGTATATTTATAAAAACTATATAAAATAATTTATTTAAGCCACTATTTGTCTAAAACGTAGATTGTTAAAATTATATACGTACTTGACCATCGATGTGCACGTGTTTCATATTCACTGCTCGCTTTTTTGTCGTGCTGCGAATAAATTTAAGCCAGTTGCTTTTTTCTTGTGACGCGTCTAACCAATATTTTGTGATCCCATTATTAAATTGAACCTAGAAAAACAATAATAAACTAAATAATCGTGAAGAAATTCTATAACTTTATTTATAAATTATTATAATTATAAATATTTAACTAGTGTCTTATATGAAGGATGATAATTCATTCGAAAACTTTACATCATATTTTAATATTTGTTCATATTTTATATATAAATTTCTTTAATATACAGAATTACTATATAATTTGGTTCGACTTTTTTTCTTTGATTCAATAAATTCATATTGAATTTAAATAAATAATATGTGTACACACTGGCATAAAAATATGAACAAAGAAATTACGATAACTATTGTAATAGAGAATGAACAAAAAATGAAAAGCTAATGAAGCACTGCATGTCTATATAAATATTGACATGACAATAAGTATTTGTTACATCCGTCTTGCTAATCTTAATCGTGATGAGATATATTATTGGTGGGTGAATGAAATACAAAAATATCCTATAAAAGCGTGTGTGAAAACTAAAACATACCGTGAATTCAGAGTTTTGTATGCACTATATAAAAATTATTTATTAAATAATACATTTTTGACATCATCACTATATAGTATAATATATTTTATATATAATAATTATATTCATTTAAAACGTTCAAATTTTCTACTTCAGAAGAACAATCAATTTAATGTACATAATTTTACTAAAGCATGTGAAAAGTTGTTTCAGTCAAAATATATTCTTAAACGTATTCAAGTTTGTATTTTGAATTTGATTCAAGTCAATTATACTTATTTGTACTTATAATTCAAGATTTTTGTTTGTATTATAATCACATTATTATTACAAACGCAGAAAAATTTTCTTTAAATTCAACCACAAATTTAAATTGTTAAAAATATATTTTAACACAGATTTCTTCATTATCGACGATTCTTATGTCGGTAAAAGATCATCTATTCGTAATATCATTTTCAAGTTATAAGAATATATATATTTCATATGATGAAATATTAATGACTCTTAATATATAATGCAAACTCAATAAAAACTCTAATATTTAAATAAATTTACAGATATTATTTTGTATTGAACTTCAATTTTTCAATTACTTTTGTAATTTACTTTATCACGTGATTAAATCTATAAAAGAAAATATAAACAAAATTAAGAAAACATCTTTATTATAAAATTAACATTTTAATGTTATAAATAACTGGAAAAATATACGCTCATATATAAAGTTATTAATACATAATGTTCGTTTTTAATAATTTTAATTAATAATTTTAATACTATTTTTAGTGTTTATTTTCACGTACGCGAAGAAGACTAATTAGAAATTTAGAATATATTTAGACTATTATATAGTTGATTAAAAGTGAACGTGCTGATGTCTTAACCAAGGTTATTCGTAGCTTTTGAATGCAAAGGTACCTTTAAATGACCTTTCTCAGAAATTTGAATGAAATGAAAAGGAATTTAGTGACACCAACTGCTAAACGGAGAGCAGGAGTTTTGACGTTTCTTAAAAATGATGCTAAGTGATATTTACTTCTATTGTATATTTGGATATAATTCTATGGTATTGAAATTAAACGTGTGATTCACGTCTTATATTATAAAAATTTAAACAAAATTGTTACTTTTTTAAAATATATTTATAATCCTATTAGAAAATTACAAGAAAATATCTATTATGAAAGTATAACAAAACAAAGAATTGAGTAGAACACAGAATGTTCTAATAATTACAAGTATGAAAAAAAATGTATATTTAAATATATGATACATACATTAATTGTAAAATCAATTAATAAGAAATGAGAGTTTGATGCGCGCGTGTCCGCAAGTGCAATGTGTGATCAATTTAACGAAAGCATAAATCAAGAATCGCGAGACACGATGACATGGCTTTTGTTAAATGGCAAATTGCGAGTGCATTCGTTCCGGGTCGACTCAGCAGCTCCGAATTTGCAGCGTAATGTTTGGATGCGGAAGATTGGGTTTTAACGGACTGACGCGCTCGCACCCTTGCGTCTTCTTGTCTCATTCGTTCCCGTGACGACTTCCGAGTTCCCTTATGACCGCTTTCAGGGCGAGACAAGTGATTTTTTCAATTGTCTTGCGGAATCGCCGTCGCGTAACGCATGACCGGTCATGCGTCACACCCTGATCCACTCTTATAAGAGCACACTTTGCGTTCACATCGACCCCTTTGCTTCGCGATCATCAAATTTCGTCGTTAGCGCACTCTCAGACGCAAACACTCTATTCACGATAATTAAGATTTCCCCAATTCCGCAATTTGTCAACCAAATTAATTTTCGACTTTATTTTTCATTTATTTATCACAGTAGGTTTTTTTTTCTTTTTTTTTTTTTTTTTTTATAAAGAAAGATAAACTCATTCGATATTGCTTTACGAGTTTTAGACATATATCCAAAAAGAATTTTAAGTTTAAACATTGAATATTTTATAAAAATTAAGTAGATATGCGGTCATTTTCTGTTTAATAAGAATTTTCAGTTTTTATATTGTCATATGACAAAACTATGAGAACAGCGTTTATACGAACACGTAATACCACCTGACGGTAAAAATATTAACTAAAGGACTTCGAAATCAATAATATACGCGCTGCGCAAGTAGATAAACGCTTTTAAAATTATCTAATATAATAATTCAAAATAATCTTGTTTATTATCATTTTGTATTAGGCTTGAATATTATAGTTATTTATTGTACGATGTGCGTAGTATCAAACATACTTGGATAAAATTTTAAACATACAATTATTATAAGACAAAATCAAGTTATAATAGTAATATTAAAAATGTAATAAAAAATTGTTTTTATCCATGAGTTAATTTTATGATAAGAAGCTGAGCAGCGTTTGAAATCTGTTTAAAGTGAACTGTTTTCCAGTGACGGTTCCTGTCAATAATGACCATTGCTACCGCATAAGCTTTCGTAAGATGTTGGAAGATGAGCAGAAATTTCCTTTCCCATTACAATAAGTCGGTTCAACAAATAACGCCATAGATTAGGATCTTCCACTGGTCTGTCAAAGCTTCACAATGGTGGGCCAACTCAATTGGTATAACCATCACTTAAGGCGTTATTTCGAACAATGTAATTTATACGTTTTTAACATGAGTTATTACAACGTTGACAAAGGATATTTAATTTTTCTAATGATAGCTATTGATTTACCTTAATACTTTTATACTTCTAATTAGCAAAACCTTCAAAATTATCGTCTATAAAAGGAATAAAAGTATAGTTGTATATTGATAGGCAAGTATTATATGAATTAGCAATGAAGAATGTACATATATAAATATTATAAATAAATAAATGATACAAACAATTATTTTGAAATTCAAATTTTAATTTCAAATTTGTTCGCAAGACATGTAAAAATAAAAAAATCGCAACCAAAGGAAACGTAATTGTTTGACAATTTGAATAAATAAAATGATATTTTCCGGAAGCGTACGGAGTTTATATTTGATTATATGCTGTCAAAAAAATTGTTCAAGAAGTGTTTTTCAAACATTCCTGTTTATTAAAATGGTCTTTAATACTAATGCTCGTATACATCCAAACGGAACGTTTTAAATATTTGTAAAAATAACACTTACAAGTGTTCCAAACAACATGAAAAACGTTACCTACAGTGCACGCATGTATTGTTGTACAGAATATTTAAGTAAAAAAGACTTGGATCGATACTTTACATGAGTTTGTTCTGTTTTATTTTGTAATTACACCTGGGAAGGTCAGTGGGTACGTATATACGCAAGTAAGTGCAAAATAATGGTAATCTGTTGAATGCATTTATCATTTGAGTTCCCAAACGGTATTAGCATATACTTATTTGTCTTGATCTGTAATTCTGAATTTGATTGATCACAATACACGTTTCCCAATAATTTAAACGACCGATTTATCCGACTGGCGCTTGAATGGCAGCAACGCATCAAAGTCACCCAGTATTCCGATCTAATCCGAAAACAATTTTTTTCCTAACGAATGAACAAACTCGAACAAAAAGCGTTTCCTCAAATCGTAAATTCGTTCACGTCCGATCCATTCCGAAAGAAAGATCCGCGGTGACACTTTTGGGTCAAATAAATTCTTAGTAAAGATGATAATTAATGGGTCGAGATAGTCGATGACTTTGAAATCATTAAGAAAATGCGTGTGTCTTGACACGCAGAAAAAGACACGTCCGTCGCTACGTTCATCCATTCATCGTTAAATCAGGAAAAATGAAGAAGACGCAGAGAATCTCCCGCTTTCGGTTCTCACAGCGGGGCGCTTGTCTCTTTGTCGGCACGGGGCGGACATGTGCGGACAATTCGTGCGACAGATTTGCTTCAGAAAAATGTCGTCTCGCCACAATCGCTAACCCCCGCAACTAACATTTCAATCTTCTGAATAATTCGACAAAAGTATAATGCTTCGACAGATCCGGGAAGTATAGTTGAAAAGAGAGAATAAGATAAAGAGGGCGTTTACAAAACTGCTTAACAAAAATTTACCGTTCACCCTTTAGCCTTAAACATTTATTAATTATAAGTAGGAACAATTAAACTTTGAAGACGAAGCTTGGTCAATTTTATAGTTATTCAATTTAATGCTTTTAGGCGCAATCTTTTGTCAGCTTTTCTCTCATATGCTTTGCTATATACATTTCAAACAGTTGAAACAATTTGTTATGTAACTAACAGCTTTTAATAGTTTATATGACTATCGACAAGACCAAATAAAATTTTGACCAACACAATTTACATGCTATAACGATTGATGCATTTGGTGGAGTAAATATAATAATAAAATATGATTACCAATTTATTGGTACAAATAAAGATATTTTAAATTGTGAAAACCAGTCGAGTGAAATTATACGTATTTGCTAATTTTATGGTAATTTAATAATATTATCTCTATTTTTAATTTTTTCCTTGTACTCAATCGCTTGTGTTTGATAATCTTAAATGACTGATTACCAGAATAAACTAAGGAACAGAACAAACAAAAATTGAATAATGAAAAATAAGTAACAGAGAAAAAACCTAGTCAAAGCAAATAAGGAAACAAATTTTAATTGCATCATTCTTGCCATTTGCCGTTGATTTTAATTAACGTTACTTATTTAGAGTGCAAAGAAAGTTGTTTTCTTGTTTACGCAATTATTCTGTATATTCAAAACCGAACAATTAGGCTGCACTCGCTGATTTTAAGGGTGCAACCATTTTTCCAGACGCTACGACAAAGACATATATTTTGATAAGTGAAAGTGAAACGCTGTCGTCTCGCAAAGCTGGCCGTATTAGTGAACGTTATCTGGCTGTAACACTTCCTTTGTACGAGGAACAGATCAAAAGGAGCCACCTAGTCTTCTTTTCAAATCCATTCCGGGAAGATGAGCATTTCAACGGTGCCGGTGATCTTTGTCAGATGAAAACGTTTTTTCTTTCTATTTTTTACAAAATGCTTTGGTTTAAATTCTGAAAAGTTCTTGTGCGATCGGCCTTCGATTCTTGTAATTTGTTCTTTTGATACGAGGCGATCATTATGGGTTTGTATTTTTTGTAAAATGACCCAATTTTAAACGAATCGCTGAAGGTTTATGATGAATAATAAACATTAATACATTAATAAAAATAGTTTATCAAAGGATAAAAAATTAATACTGTATGAATGGCACAATTTATAACCATATGGAATAATTTCCTTTCAAGTTATATAAATGTTTTGAAAAATTAACACATATTTATACAATTAATGATCATAATATTGGTGTAATTTCAATATACGAAATTCATAATGAGACTTGCAGCTAAATAAATGACAGTAAAAATCTACTTAAAAAGTAATTTGCCAATGAAATTATCTGGAATGATATGGCTAAACGATAAACGTTACATTTTATACACTGAGAAACATTAAGTATGAAAATAATAAACCATCAAATTTTGTATTTTTAACAGTAATATGTTCCGATAAAGTAGTAAATTTCTATGTACAAAAGTTAAATTTTTCTATTAAAACTAGTAAATTTGACGGTTTATCGCTTATAAACTTAAATTAATATTTTAAATAGTAATTTTTCATACTTAATTTTTCTCAGTGTAATATTATACCTTTGTAGTAAAAGAAGATGACATCGTTAAAGAATTTGCATAAAATTTTACTGCTAACAATTACCGAGTGAAATATCAATATAATATAACGCGTCGTGTTAAACTTTGATTTAATGTGAACCTCAAAATTATAAATGTTGTATTCTCATAGATCCTTGAACAGATTGTAGGAAGTGCGGATGAGCTACGTCTATAAGCGAGAAGGATGTGAAGAAGACGCAGCGGAAAACAGATGATAGTTTTCTTTGTAACTTCACACCTTGGACAATTGGTTTTGGTCGACCAGGCAGGGATTTCTGGACAAACGGTCGAGTTGCTGAAATGCTGAAAAACAGGCGAAGACGATCCCTGGACAAGAGTCGAGAATGGTCCCTTATAATCGGCTGCGTTCCACGCATCATTGTGGAGGCTTCGGGCTGATCATTGATGCGGGCACATAAAGCCAGGTTGTGTCGATTGTCATCTCCATTCCGAGACAGATCTCGGCTCGAGCCCGCTGACACGTACACTCGTATGCATTCGTCCGCACAAATATTTATCCAAAGGTGTTCACTCACGAAATTGTGTTATTCATTCACATTGATCATTCATCCAGCCGTGTCAGTAGTTAGGCCAAAAGTATTAATGTTTTAATTCACACGGTATGTTGCTTAATATAATATCAATTGCTTATGGGTTTAGACAATTTTTATCATATTGGCAAACGGGCGACAAAACAATTTGTCCATTCAAAATTCTGCTCTTTTATTACAAATTGATATACCCAAATCACCTTTTAAACGCATTACTTTATTAATCATGTTGATCAATTGAATTAACGGACGTGCATTGCGTAGATATTTAAATGACGCACCAAAGTAACAAACCCCCTGGAATGCAGGTTATATATAAAACCGATCAATGGTAAATGATAGCTGTGTGATGGTCGACGCAAAAATGCTTTTAGTCATCACAGCATGCTTTCTTGTTCGTAGATTGTTAATGGGATATTTATTTACAACTTTTCAGATTGATATTATTTCGATTTAGATTTTGCTTTCGGTTTATGAAATATTTGTTTTTTATAAGAATTTAATTATATTATGAATATAAATTCATTAATGTACGAAGTTAAGTATTGTAAAGTTTATAACAAATAACATTATATCATTCTTGTTTTCCACAATTTACACTTATTTAATAAATTAACCGTTGATAATTATTTAAGTAAAAAACACTGATAAAAAACTTATTTTTATTTAAAACTTTATTATTTTATTTTATTTATAAATGTATTTTCGGTATCAATCAGTGTAACGAAGTTAATTATGTCTGTTAACTTATTTAAATAATTTAGTTAACTGCAGTTAAGTGAATCAATTACAGGTTTAAGACTAAGATGATTTAAGACAGGTTTAACAATAAGAATATTGTTCAAAATTTATTATTTATCAAAAATGTTTACAGATTAACGTGTTTGTTGTAACGATAATTTGATCTGCAGGTTTGGATCTTTCTCGTGTCTATTTACAAAATTAAAATTTATTTATTTTTACAAGGATAATTACGAAGCTAACTTAAAAGTATTTATTAATATTTATATATACGTTATCAATGTCATTAATGTTATATAATTAATATTTAACTATTTTCATTTCGCCAAACCATATCACACTTTATTTAAATACTTTTCATGTCACTATTATATACATCAAATAATTTCAAAAGACTAAATAATATATAACAGACATGATACTAACACTGGTAAAATGATAATTAAGTATATATTTACAAAATTTCCTCAATAAAATATTACTTCAAAATTATAGATGTCACTAAGTTTGTTTGTATCTGATTGTAAATTAATGCAATTTAATGTGTGGCATGTGATGTTAAACGTTTTCCCAGATGAATTTCACTATCAATATTTTTAATTTTTTCCTAATTTATGTTATATATATATATATATATATATATTATATATAATATATATGCATGTTAATCTGTAAACATTTTGGACAAATAATACATTTTAAATCAAATTTATATTGTCTTAAATCTGTAATTGATATAAATAACTTCCCTTGAAAAATTATATTTGGTATTATATAGTTCCAAACCACATCACACAGTTTTAATTTTTACAATTGTTAGTTTGAGTTTGAATTTAAATGATTATACTCAGATAATAAATGAAAGACAGATGACGATTAATGTTCAAGGAATTCAAAATTCAACTTGAAATTAAAAATTATTTCGAAACTAAAGTCATTGTGAACAAGTAATATAAACAAACGATAACTCGTCAAAAGTCTTCGTATTTGAACCCTTCCGCACCGAGTGTAACAGAGTGCTTGGTACTTGGTACAAAGAAGGTTTTCTAGGCTCATTTCAGTTTGCGAAGGAGTTAGCGTAGTCAATATTCATACAGTAAATAACAGAGCTGTTTACGATCTTTGACATCGTAATACAGAATAGTCGTGAAATGTCGAGAGGGTGACGGAGATTCAAACGTGGCTAAATTGACGCTGCATGTATAGTATAGTGACTTGGTATAAACTAGTTGCATTAACTTAGGCGTCATCTTTGCTTAATCTGCGTTCCCTACCATCCGAGATTCTCCTCCTGAGCGCGGCTACGCGGATACACGGATTTGTCTTTGGCGATCAAGTGAGAATTTAAGCCGCGTTCATGACTAAACAAGACTAAATTATTTACAATCTGATAGTCCATTCAAATAAAATATATCATATAGAATCCAAAAATTTTTAAATTTAAGATTTTCTTTAAATACAATTTATCGTCACATTTCAATTTCGCATATATTAGGAAATGTATATTTTTGTATTTAAAGAAAAAACTTGGTTTTATAAAAGAACATTGTAATAATAAAATATAATAAAAATTATTTTATAATATGGACAAATTTGCATTACACGTAATAACACATTCAAATGTATGTAGACATTTTTAAGATATGATGTCATTTTTATAGTATTTTGAAGTATATTTCACTTTTGATATATTCAATTTTGAATATATGTTTTGTAGTTTTGTATGTGACTATTTATATCGCAATGTTTCAACGTGAAACTTAAAAATGTGTATATATTTTCAAAAAGTTAAACATTTATTTGCAATTTGAATATCGAATGCATTAAAAGTATCTGTAAATGACGAACGAAACGTTGGTTTATAGACTACGATATTTAAATAATATCCGTGCAATAGTTACGATACATTTGACCCACTTGACTCTGGACCTAGAATTCGACGCTAGTAATGACAACGAGAACGGTGCCCTCCGACCCGTATCTAACACGAAGCAGATGCTACAGATTCGACTTCACTTATGTTATTTACCCTCGTAATGTTTCTAAGGGAATCTACCCCCGCCGTCTGTGTCTTACAGTATAAATTATATCATAGCTGCGTCAGTCTCAGTCCCCTATATGATCGATCATTAAAGGCCTATTTACCAGAAAATTTGGCAAAATTGTTTTTGCGCAGAACTCATCTTTCGAACTTGCAGTTGACACGAATGTCAAGGTGAGATAACGTGAAACCTTTTTCATACACATGATGTAGCATTATTTTGTATCAAAAGTGAATTAATAGAAAAATTAAAATAATATATATCATTATTTAATTATTCTGAAAATTATATATTCTATTCATTTTCTTGTTTCGGTAGATAACTTTCATGAAGGCAAACTAAGAGTAGGAGTACAATATATTTAATGATTAATGGAAAGCAATAGAGCAAGGTACACAAGAGCTGCTTCGGGTACTGCATATACGCGTGCATATTTGAACGCGGCTACTCCCTTCGGTGGACTAGATTAGTTTGGTCAATGTACGCTACGATGTAGACGGCAAAATGTCAACTCGGTGCTCTCTGAGAAATCGCCGCTCCGAATTTAAGCAGTCAAATACAAAGTCCGACGTTGTTAAGTTAAGTATAGTTAGGAAAATAGCGTTCGAAATTCTAATGGCAATAACCGATAGTTAAATTACATCGCAATTGCAATGTATGATGCAAAATAACGATTGCGAGTTTTCGTAGAGCTTAATTTAGTCTTTCTCGATGCGTGTATTAATTGAAACGCTCGTGGTCGGGATTATGAGGATACGCGTGCGGTGACACATCGGATATCGCCTGCAGTCCTAGTCCTTCCCGGTTTCGCCTCGTCTCTGTCTCGTCAAAGCTTTGGAATCGGTAAGACAATCAGTAGCGCCACATCAAAGACGCGATTGTTTCCGTTAAATTATAACCGTGGCACTTACTCGACTTCTCGTTATGAGTTACGAACAAGTTCAATTAAGTGAGAAAGGGCCCTTCGTTGCTCGGAGGAAACGGCTTCCTACACACAGAGAGAGCTACGCGAAAGACGTATACAGTGGAACCCTACATCGGACTTGTTTTCACCCTAGATAAAGGCGTGCAAATGCAAAGAACAAAGTCCAAATGCGACAACTGGAAGACGTCGATGTCCAGGGTCAAGTTGACGAGCAGGCAACACGTGTCGATTATACGACCGTTGCTCGATGATAGCGGACCAGGATTTATCGTATTTTCGACCTCGAAGGGAAACGTCAATCTCGAGTTATATGGAGAGTAGGGCTCTCTGTACTTGTTTCCAAGTTTCTACAACCGATTCGTGTTTTATTTACGGATTGTACGATGGACCAATACCGGGCGTCTCAATTTTGTTTGGCATTTATTGCCCCCACCCACCATTGCGGAATGGTATTATTTCACAACAAGAGAGGCCGTTGTTTCAATCGATCCAAAATTGATTGATTCGTATTATTATTAATTCAATGCTTCGTCTATAGAAAATTAATAAACTATTTACGGTTTGTATATTACAGTTTATAATAACCTAACGTTTAAAAGTTTACGCCACTTAAATGTTTGATAAAAATATCATGTTACGCTTATATTTAAATAATTCGGATTTAACATGAGAAAGTTTGTTCGAAACAAGCATTTAAGATGTGAATATTTTAAGTTAATAAGTATAATAATGCTCAACAATATTAATGCAATAAAAATCCAAAACTTAAAGGGGTCGATATCCCCCACGTTTCTTTGCATATTAAAAGTATCAAATTTCAGAGATTGTCATTCAGCAGCAACGCAGACGCACACAAGACTTCTAATTCAAATCAGCTATTCCTCAAACGCCAAATATTTCTTTTAAGCAACTTACACGACATCGCAACCCTTTGATATGAAGTTGTCCTCTCGATTAACTTGCTCGAAAGGCGAGTAAATTTAATTTCAATGTCAAAATATACACGACGCCGGTTTTAAGAGGCACAAAGGTATCATCATATCGCGATTAACATAATACGAGAAGGCAGAATAAACTGTCAATCAAAAACTCGATCCATGAAAAAAAAGGCTAGTTATTCGTCCACTCCGAGAGTCACCCAGCGAGGTGTCGCTATCTGCCGGTTTATATTACAATCATAATACACCGTTTTGTACTAACTTTTCGCGCCATTATAAAACGCACGAGACTGTAACGTTACGCAGGTTCTGTTATTCCAGGGGCGCGTCTAATAAGATTTGTACCAAATCATTTGCTGCCAATGGCGATACCTTCGAAAGATTATATACGCAGTATCAAAATAAAATGGATTACTTTCAAACTAACCACGAGTTTTAAATATATCTCTTTCCAAAAGCAAACGTTTTTCATTTCGACCGATGACCTTGCGTTGGGTCAAATCGTAGGATTCGCACGCATGCCCGTGAGGCCAGAATGACATTTCTGAGGCAAGGTTTGTCAGCGTTATGACGAGGCGACAATGACTTGTTTCCTGTCCACTTTGCACCGATACAAATTCAAATATAGCATTTCGTCACGCTGACCTGTCCAAGACTAAGAAAGTAAGAAAAGGGCGCCGTAACCCTACTCCTTGAGAACCCAACTAACTCGCGATCTCTCGTTCGACTTGAATATTGATTTGAATTTAACAATTCAAATACGCGCAAATTTGCGCTCTTTTTTTGGCTAGTTGTACACGCAAGCATAATGTACTTTCGGATATAATAACTTCATTGTAAATTCACTTCCGGGGCTTGACCGCCCAAAATGCTTCGACGTGGCCAGACAATGTCCGCGAATAATGCAACGACAATGTCCAGACTTGAAACGATCCTTTTACATATTTCAACATCCATACGAAAGAAAAAGTGCGCTCTTTCACGCTGGTTCGGTTTTATTACTTCCAGGGATAAGACCACTTGAGTCCCTTAGAATATGTGGTCACGGTTTAGGACGCCGCGAAAGTAATGCGTGAAAATTGCACGATTTTAAATCTTTCAGGTCGTATCGTCTTGAACGGTCGTTGCTTATGAAATTTTGATGTTTCGTTAAACGACTTACAGGTCATTGTATTATACAGTTTAAAAATATTCAACGCAAAGCAACTTATAACACTCCAACGTATTTTTATATTGAGTTTACGTATTATTCAATCAACTTAACGATGCAACAAATGTATTGGAACAACTACACTGACAAAAAAGTTCCCATAAAGATTGCTGTGTTTTTAATTAATTTTACCATATTACTTGGAAACATTTATATAATTAACTACAAGCCATTTATGTGTAATTATTAGAAGTATTAGAATTTGCATAAAATTTTCATTTGTATAATATTTTTTTATAAATTCTATGAAATAATGCTACGTATTGTCAGACGTATTTTTTATGAAATCATGTTCTCACTGTACTGGATACAATTATTATACGTCATTAAAACTTGTATCGTTTACGAATATTGTTGCTGTGTTGATTTCAAATATTATTTTTAATTCATTTTTATTATTAACTCTATAATTGACAGATTGAAACAAATAACTGTCGTTTACATTTTATATCATTTTTTCTGCACTAAAATTAAAACCAGTCATTATTTTCTTGTAATATATTATTAGCGTTAAAGTTCATATCGAATTAATTTGTATGTTCTTTGCAATTAATTAGTTGATTGTTAATAATAAACAATTATCTTTTTCATTTCATTAGTTTCAAGCAGTGCTCCGTTTAAGACGATGACTTGTGTGACCGAAAAACAGCAATTTATTGCAAACCATAAGTCAAATTCGCGGACGAACGAGTGAGCATTGAATACAATTATGCGATTGTAGTTTTTAGGAATCACATGACTGCGTGCAGAAGTCATAATCGTGGTTAACCATTTATATAATTTGTCAGTTGCACGCGTGGCCTGCGGAACGTGGTTTTCCAGACGATTTCACAAAAAAGTACTTCGTGGGTGACGTATGTATCCTCTTTCTCTCTCTGTCGAGTCATCGAAAAAAAAGGCAGTGAGTACGAGGTGCTACAAAAGCACGGGCAACCTAATCGTCTGGAGAAAGAGAGCTACTCTCAAGAGTAGGGGCCATGGCGATCACGTGGTAAAACGATAGTTTGAATATGGCAGGGTACTGAGAACAAGAGAGAACAAACGAAAACAATCAAGAGAGATCGCGAGCAGAGTGAACAAATCTGTCTTGTTTGCCTCTCACATTCGTAATATCGGAAGTTTGAGACGAGTGTTTAAAGATTCCCCGAAGTTTTTCTTTTCAATGAAAAAGTCGAATGACGAAGAAACGCATGAAAAAGAAGAAATCTTTTTTTTTCATATATCACTATAATAAAATTTGATTTAAGAATCGGAAGAGACCAGCTACCATACGATGTTTGAAATAAAGAGCGAGATTGAACAAATTGGATGAAAAGATTTTTTAGAATAATTACATCGTGTCTGAACAAGTCTTTGCGGTAGAAGTTTTGGTCTAATTGCTGGCACGCCTCTTTTGATGTCGAAACGACGACTGATCAAACAAAAAATCAGACACTAACAAATCGGCCGGTAAATTGATAGGATTGATCATTTAAGTTAGGATCTCGAAATCATGTAACAAATTGGGCAAAATCTCTGTTGGAAGCCGTGAGCCGAGGGTGCGAGATTTCGCGCGATTGAACTAAGCTCGAGATTGGTTTAGCTACCACGAAGGCGCGCCGTTCGATCACGCGTCACCGAACTGAAATTTGCTTCGAAAAGAACGTTGCCTGTGACACGCTTGGACAATGTTCCCCTGTTTTTAACGGTGCAAAATTTTCCAAAAAAATACGCGCTTCCGATCTCGCAGCAGGTGACGCGGTAACAACGATATCCCTCGTCTTATAGGTCTAACCATTTTTTCGACCTTTTCACTGGTTTTGGCGTATGAATGAATAAACACCGAATTTGGGGCGAACTTTTGGTTTACGTGTCGCCGCCGCTGTGACGATTTTATTCATTGCTTTTTTCAACTTCCAATCTCGTGGCACCCTCGAGGCTTCCGTCTGTTTTCCGTATTGTGAGAAAAGGATTAGGTCTCGATACCCGAGATGAGGGGAAGAAAGGATTTGCGTCAGCGCGAACACGTAAGTCTCAATGAAAAGTAGCTTGAATTATACGTTTGCTACAAATCACGTTCCATCCGATACCGTTGACGGTGTATAAGATAGTCGGATAGACGGACCAATCGCGAAATGCGCCGCGTTCGCGCTGAAAGATATATCCGTGGCGGGCGTAGGGTTGATAGATCACCTAACGAAACGAAGGGGTAGTTTGCTTTAATCTATTCTGTAATCGCTGGTCGACAGTTGGCTTGACTGCCTTTTTGTTGCCACGAGATGGATTGAGCCATTTACATTTTGTCAGTACGACATGCGCGCTTGCTATCATATCTATCACCCCTGACCGGCGTTGACCCACTGCAATTTAGTGCGAATTTTTTTGCATTTTGCTTCGTTAAGCGTCATTAAACTCTTCGCCAGAAGTAACTGCCGATATTGATACACGAATGTCATCGGGGATGACACTTGGACCGACAGAGACCAGGTGGTTGGCATCTCTGACAGCATCGCCTTTGTCGACATCTGTCAGATAATGCCCGGGATTAAACGCGGCTTTATTGGCTCGACCAGGGTACATGTCGCATTCTTACGCTTTCTGGTTATAAACAGATCGATCATCTTTCAAACGGTTCAATATTTGATACCTGAAATAGATGATATCGCCCTAAATTCGATAATTTTTGCGAACGCTCGTGAATGCATTCTTAGATCTTGCGATCGCAATTCATTTTCTCACGAAGCACGGCCACACTTACCTCCCAAGCGTAGCGTTGCACTAAAGGTTTGGTCGTCCATTTTCCGCGGAACGGTCCAAATTTCGTTCCACGCGGAATGTTTTTTCTGGCTCTGGCTTGAGGATCCTCGGAAGAGCCGCCTACTTCTACCTCCGCTACCGGTGACATCCACTTTGCATTAGAACATAGCCTTTGGTCCTCAGAATTTTGTTTCACAGCGTACGCTGCAAAGCAATATCCAGACGTCTGACAAATTTTCAAAACAACAATGACATACAAACGTTGAGTCTGTACGCGGTATGAAAAAATTTGTATAAAATAGCACACATTGTGACGCTTCGATACTCACAACATTCGTTTCTGTAAGACGCGATTAGTAAAGAATATTTATTGTCAAAGCATTTGTCCTCTTGATCCCATTTGTTTTCGTCGTCCCTAGACCTGCCGCTGTAATTTTCTTGCCCTTCGACGGCTGGTGACAATTCCCGCTGATGCGCCGGTCTCGCTTGCGGATAATCTTGAGATACGTCGTGGGCGCTCGTCGCGTGCAGGGGTGTAAGGTCATGAGACACTCGGTACATCGGATTGTTACTGGTGCAGCAATAGTGCGAGGAACCGTTCTCTTCCATTTCTGTACTTTCGCCCCCGCCACCGTCGCTCCCGACGTCTGTCCCACTAGCTGCTTCGCCTTCGTCGTTGTTTCCTGCAACAAGCAATTGTTTTTATTCATTACACCTTATCTCTCGTGTACAATGCCAAGTTTAATCATCTTTCTTCTTCCGCAAATGCAAACAAATTGTTAAATAAAGGCGACGTAATTTATTGCGAGCCATTTACTTATATTTACTTATTATTAATATTGCTTTTGAATAATCTAATACGAGTCATGCCTTGGATGGGAATAAATCACGCATAATTTTTGATTGATGTGCATTTTGATGGAATGGGCAATAAAAGAATATAAATGAAAAATAAGACAAATTATTATCTACTATGGAAGTAGATAAATGGATTCCAAATAAATGGTAACAAATTCAAAGTAACCGAGTAAACTGATCCGAGTATAAATACAGAAAGACTCATTTTCTTGGATGAAATAATTATTGACAATATTTCTTTGAGCGATCTTCCTGGAGGTACGTAAATAACATTTTAAAAGATTGAAGAAAATCCTAGAAGTCTTTTATCGTCCCGCTAACGCTCTGTTTGAGGTTCCCTTTTTTGTAAGTTTATGACCTACCAAATATTGGATACACACATCAGTGTCCTCGAGACTCATCCCCCTTCCTCTGGTCGTCTGGTCCTCGTCATGAGATAAGGGTGAGTTAAAAAAGGCGAAATAAAAAGCTAACTTGGTCGGCAGTTTTAATGCACTTTTGATGTTTCATACCAAAGTGTTATGTCCATAATGGTTGTAGATAGATTGCCGAAATCTAGTAATGACCCAAGCAGGTGATTCTTTAAGTTTATCTGGGCGAGGGATAATCGGCCATCATTATAATGGTTCGATTGTGAATGCCGGCAGGAAATCCATCTTAATCGCCAGAGCAAACAACGACTCGCGGATTCGCAAGCAAAGTAGAGCCTTGACGCTGCTCGTAAAAATCGGGTTGATCCTACCAGGGCACTATTCGGCATGCACGCGAGCCTTCGCCGGATTAGCTATGTGTACATTAAATTACGCGTGTCGTCGATATTACAACAATATTTAGAAAGCCTCCACTCGACTAGCACAAGTGCTTTTACGACGCTGTGATTATACCAGCTACTTGTAAGTCACGTAAGCGATAACTGGCAGATTAGGAGTACTGGGATCCAAATACTTGAAAGATTCGCCACGCATACGCGTGGGAAATATTCGGATGAGAGACAATACTCATCAGACATCGTACTTTCCAAACGAAAGTATTCGAATTAACCATACGGAATTTGGACCAAATTTATCAATTGTTGTTGTACTTTGTAATTTTATACATACCAAATTATGTACCATACATAACTTGTAATTTGAAATAAATCACCGTTCAACGAGACCGAAAATTGATTGGCTATTACAAAACGGTTAAACGTACTATTTGTTGTCAATCGTAATTCAACGGTATTTCATTTCAACCGTTGTTTCAAATATTATATTAAATATTGGTCATATTTGCTGTACAAAATTTAAAAAGATTCAATAAGGGGTTATATATTTCGGTTTATAATATACAAGAGCATATCAAATGTCACCACTGCAATATGATGAAGCAAGATATAAAAGAAGAGAATTAAATGACTTTAGCTACGCTCAGTTTACTACTTACTTTAGAGGTTATATATACAAAGTTGAATGTAAAACTATATTTTATAAGCGCGTATAAGTTGGTTTCAATAATTATATAACTTTTTAATTTGTCTACTCTGTACAATTTAAATATATTTTTATTTCTACGATTACTAATAAACTTTGTGTAATAACTTTTATGTATCTTCGATACTACAATTTTATACTATAACAATATAATGCTTTTATTAGCTTTATTTTATATATAAAACTAATACATGCATTAACGGAGGGATACAGTTGCTTATACTAATAACATATATTAAATACATTGAAATTATATTAAAACTATAAAATAAACCGATATTATTCATTATTCATACATAGATTCCACTAATTTGTAGACATGCATAATAAATTAATGCAGAATTTATTTAAATTCGTACAGTTCTTACAAAAAAGGATACGCGTAAGGATCTAAAGAAGTTTGTTCGAGAAAACGAGAAGACAAAAGCTGCAAACATGTAACGGAAACGAAATGTCGAATGGTCCTATACTGTATGGTTGTTGCCAGAATTCATTCGTACAATACATAATAACTATGGATACGGTTGGGACGCTAATTATTACCTTATGTTCTGAAACAACGAAATTAATCTCTAAAAATGTCCTATTTAAAAGACAACGTTAAAACTTTTCTTACAATTATATTTATGAAAACATATATTAATTATAGATATGCCATATTTAACAAATTTTACAATATATTTAACAATAATTGATACATTATTAGAATCAATTAATATATATAGTGACAAATTACTATATTATTTTGTAATTTTTAATTTTTTTTCTTATCTAAATAAAAGAATATCATGTTATATTATACATATTTTTCCAAATATTCACTTCATTTTAAAATTATATATTAACAATTTTTATCCATTTCACATTTATATTATATATTATTATTACAACAAAAACGTTTCGTAAAGTACTTTTAATATATATTAACAAGTTTATGACAATAATATGAAATATTCAATTTATATTTGGCTTTATAAGATTCTGTGTAAATAGTATCTCATCTATTTAAACGGATAAAAATTAAACAACAAAATTCGTTCACGCAAATCTTTTTAATTGCACATACTTTTTGAAAAAATAAAAAGATTATGACTTCTTATAAGCATCAAGTTAATGAAAGGTGTTTAAAACGGCGATTAAAAATGGATGTGTATTTATTTTACTGACTCACTCTCAACCGCCAATGCATTCTACTTTTACGTTATTATTCGTATGCGCGATCTCGGCGAAATTAAGTGGAGAATGATGTTCAACGGGCGAACAACGAAAACGGTCTTGTAAATAAAAGGCGAGTTACAGTTATCGCACAATTACCGATCCAAAAAAGTTGTTCTATACCGACACGAAACTTACCGTTCATCTTACAATCGGCGGCAGATCGCGAGAGATCGAGGCAGTTCATCGGAATCACTGTATATCTCACAAGCAGTCACTTAAGCCACGTAATCCATGTGATAAACCAAGCGGTCAATAACACCAATTAAAAATGTTTGCAACAAGTCCGTGACGTCATCACGGAGGAACGCATAGCACAGAAACAAGCACGCGTGGATATAAAATTGTGTTAAGAAGAGATGCGCTTTGAATGACGTTTGGAAGACGATCGGTAAATAGCCTCGGAGCGCGAGAAGCGCGCCGTCAGCTGGCTCTTGGCAGACTATTTGGGACCAACATCTCTCGTGGGAAGAGGATGTCACGATTCCCGAGGGAAGCCGGGACGATCCTAGGGTGTGGCGAGCCTGGATGATGCGCGGATCCGGTTGGTCCAAGGGCGGAGCCATCCCGGGTCACGGAAGAACCAGATACCCCACCATCTGGCTACTTCTCCTGCAGCGCCACCACCATCCCGAACATCTGTCCTGCTTTGACTAGTCTGGTCTCTGTCACTCGCACACAGCATCTCCAGCGAATTTGCCGTCACCGGACAACCGCGTTATTACTCCAACGAAAACAATGATTGAGCCGCGAGGCAGACAGAAAAACAGACCGACTAGAGTGGCGTTTTTCATTTTTGTTCTTGCCTTTAGCCCAGTTTCTATGCAATCGATTATTTCTTCTTATCTGTATAATTCGCTATATATCCAGTCTTAAAGCATAAGCTAGATCCCAAAAGTAATTCTACCTAACACTCTTGTTTTATTATGTATCGTTATGTATAATCTGAATAGTCTATTCAACAATCACACTAAACATAACCTCAAATTTTTACGATCTTGACTGTTAAATTGAATATTTGTTTATTCAAATCAGTTATTTGTAGTTGGATAATATAATTTGAAGATCTAGATTGTGAATTTAACAATATTTTCTCTCAGTCAACTGAATCGCAATGAATTGGTTAATTTACGTATACTGGTCACCTGTTATACATACGAAACCGGTATAAAACCGGTAAAAAAATCGCCATAATAATTTAGCCTTGTCATAATAAATAAGTTATATATCATTTGTTAAGTGTAACAAACATATAAGCTTCACATAAAAAAAGTTATATTATTATTATACATTATAACAAATTTTCTTATAAAAAATAGCTACTTAGTTTGTATATAATTTATGTTATTTGTATAGCAATTAAGATTATAACCAAAAGTTGTAGTATTAAAATACATAAAATTGAGACAATTAAAATAAAATAAAAATTTACAGAACTATTGTTCAATATTATTTATATGCACTGTATTAAATTGTGTATAAAACTATTTGCAGTTTAAATGTATCGTATTTGAAATTATAGTCTATATAATTTTATTTATATTAAGTTTTTTATACACAAAACTTCACTTATCATATTGATCACATAATAAACTAAGTATAGCAGTATATAGC
>JABFQC010000374.1:0-28760 GCA_022817085.1 Psilanteris sp. ZL-2020
GAAGAATAGTATTGTTTTTTAAGCTGGAAAACAAAACTTTTGTATTCAGTTATCAGTCGACTGTATTATTTGAATTAAAAGAGTTAATCAAAATGATGTACTACGTTTTTTTAGTATTCTCAAATTACGTTAAAAAACAGTTGAAAAACTTTGTATTATCGTTCAATTTTTCAACAATACGATTTAAAAATTCCTCCCTTAAATCAATAATTGTTCTACTATGTTGAATGATAAATCCAATATGATTATTGATTTATCGTTCATCGCGTTAGCACCCTATCGTTTTAAATAAAAGACAACAGTCTTTACAGCATATAAAATTCGTTCCGTTTATGTGTTATTAAATTCTTAATAAATATGAACTGCTAAATAGTTAAATTTACAATTGCTCAAAAAATATGCTTGTTTTTTGTTTGTTTAACGATGATTATTTTTATATGTGCCCATATGCATATAATGCTATGTCAACATTTTTTTTGTCCAAACTGTCATTCACGCGTATGATCCACACATCCTTGAAGTGAACGACAAGAAACTTGATGTCTGAATGAAAAGGAATACGGCGTTATCAAAAAACACTAGATTGGATGCCAAAAAATGATAACGTTTGATTGTTGCGTCGAATCGGTGTATGTCAATAACACCGTGGAATAGTAACGGCTATATGGGCATCGCCAGGAATGCGGAAGGTTCCACACAGGTTGGACTAGGTTTGGTCGGAAAGCGGGAGGGTTGGTCGGGCAGATGATAGTTATAGTTGCATAGGTACGGTCGATAGATTCTCCACGGATGCACTAACGACGGACGCTTGGTATCATCGAGGGTCCTAACGTGGGCCGTATAATTATTGCGTAATTAGCAAATTCGAGCTATGTGCCACGGGAATCGATAATCGCAATTTATCGGGACGGGTCGACGAAAGTTGATGCATGGCTCTTAGCGCGCGATCGCTTACCAATATTAATACTGCATATAATGTACAATTGTGTTCGCAACGCTTTGCTTAGCGTTAATTAACGCGGATCAATCGTCTTTGACTATTTTCACCAACGCGTTATTATTTTGAGTGGACACTGCCCAACACGCAAATTTAATCGCAAATATTAACCTCTTTTTGTTTTGTTTTTAAGATAAAAATTAGCACACGAACATTTACTATTGAGTTTAGACTAACGAAATCCCGTATTTTGTTTCATTGCGTTTCATGTTTTGTGCGTAACATTTAATCATGCAAATTTAAAATACTATTTTGACAAAATAGGAACAATCGGGAGATTCTCGTTTCAACACTTTGCGGTGTTGATAATCATCCTTTTTATTGTGTGCCGAAACAATTAAATTGAACGCGATATTTCCCCAAGTGTTGCACATCTATTGAATTGGATTGTTTTCAGCAGCCAATATGAAGAGTGAATATATAACAAAATCAAAATGATTAACATTTGCATATAATCCTATCTGAATTGAAAGTGGAACGTACGTAGTAGTTGAAGCTAATTGCATAACTGATAGGGTTAACGCGAAATCATATATCGTCAGAAACGATATTTTGTAGGTCGAAACCGCGAAATTGTAAATCATTCAGCAACGCGTCGAAATGCTAATTCGCAGCGGACTTTTAATCGCTTAGTTGGATCATTAGCAAACAATGCTCGGTGTCCAATGTCAAACGTAACTCGACGTTCTGCAAAAATATTGTGCCTTGACCAAGGTGACACTTCTCTCGACTTTGCGATCGCCACAAATGTATGCATCGCGAATGATTCGCGTCATTCCGTCGACCTAATTTGATATTTGCGGCCCGCGCTCCTGGAAGCGGTTGCGTACGCATTTCGACATAAGACGGAGGCAAACGCGCGACCGGAAGTTACGCAGACTCTTGAACGCTCGGCAGAAACTCGCCTGGCGAATTGTTCGGCCAACGCTATTAAAATGAACATTAGCCGCGCGATTTGTCGACGCGAAATTATGTCAACAGGCGGCATTCCAAAAGCCGAAGCCTCTCCCGAAAGGTCAAACGCGCCGGATTGGCTGGCAAATAAAGGTAAACAAAAAGTACACAAGGAACGAGGGACCTCCAGTGGCGCGCGCGCTGCCGCGCCATATTGCATGCAAGTGCACCGACACTGTTCCAGATTGCGACGTTGCCGAGTGGAAGCAAGACATAAAGGGGAGAGAGGGCAATGCGTAATCGTATTCGTATTCCTAGAACAAACATGCGGTCGCGAGATCTCCGCGAGGGAGGGTGGCGTAGGAGCGGAGGGGGCCCAACGCATCCACCAAGGAGAGAGAAAAGGCAAAGAGAATGCACCGAAATAGGAATGAGAGAGCACGGGGTGACGCGAGAGGGGATACAAGTGGCAAAGGTTGCGGCGCTGGTGGGGCGCCGCGCTTACACCTGCGTGAACATAGTCGGTATTGGGCGCGGTGGTGTCATCTCCCGGCGAACTTCGGAGCGACCTCGACGCCACCGGTGAGCGGGAGGGAAACGCACGGCTCACTTCCAGCGAGATTCGTTCATCGCAGAAGCGACTAATCCAATCTAATCCCAACCTAACCCGGTCGACGACTCCCCACCAATCGACCGCTCGACCTCTTTCGCTCCATCCTTGTCTCCGGTTTCTCTTTCTGGAGTCCCCTCGCGCCCCGGCTACCATTATTCTGTTCTCTTCTCTTCTCGAGTATGTCCACTTCGTGCAACGGAACATCGGAACAGCGGAGAGGAACGGTCGACTCGCGGATGGAAAGGGAACGGCGAGATGGGAGAGGCGCGCGGGGGAGGTCACGGAACAGGGGTACTATACTGCTCCACAACACTGTCTTGCTTTCCTGCCTCTTCGTTCACGGTCACACCTGCAGTGATTCTCAACTTTCTTCGCACTTCCGATAGCGTTACGCTTTTTATACACACACATGCACACGCATATATACCTATATATACAAAGTATAATTCGAACGTTATTTTTGCACAAAGCCATTTGGCTGCTTACTCGAACGCAACCCTTTAACGCAGATTTATTGATGAGTCGGTCGATTGCGTTGGGATTCACGCAAGTTGCTTAGAATCAATACTCTTATTTTTACTACTTCTTTACCAATTCCGGTGTTGATAACGACAAAGGTCACTCCGAGTTAGATAAACAAATGCTCCAACGTAAGTAGAATAAATTCGATTAATTCGGCGATGTATCACTTGATTGAATCTCTCCAGTGATTACGCAGAGAATTATTTTTTAGGGTCGAGCCATTTCAAGTATCAAAATATGAACAAATGACATAATCATTTACGTTTATTTCCGGCGTACGTAATTCGACTCTAAATTACAATACGCTGGCGACATTGCAACCGCGAATTCGTAACGAATTCGTTATGGAAACAACATTTCAACCCTAACCTATGGACGGTCTAATTAGTCAGATGGTATTTAATAAACTATATTTGATAATCATTGCGCGTCTGAAGTACACTTGGAATTCATTGAAAGCCTCTCTGTTTGGCAGTGGGTTTGCTATCTCTGTCTCCCGTTCGCCCTCCAAAACGATAGTTGAGAACCACAGGAGACGCGCTATCGGAGTGGCTCCACCTAGCATAGGGTGAGCGGGTCGGAGGCCCCGTTGGTTCCTCATAAAGTTGCTCTCTTCTCTTATTATTATGCGACCGGTAGAGATACCAGTCGCAAGACTGAGACGGCACATGAACGAGAACGACGCTGCCAGACGCGCGGGACTTCCCACGACGGCTCTGCTCCCGCGGCCGCACGGACCTCGTTCGACTAACGAGGATGGACGCATCCCCCACCTCGCGGATCCGGCAACGGCGCGGGCGCATGCGCCGCGCGCACGCGACACACGCATGCGCGCGTAGAAAAGCCGAGCGTTTCGCGCGCGTCCGCGTGGGGGTAACAGGTTGACTCGCACGCGAGGCACGTCGATTGGCGGAGGCAGGTGGGGGCGCCACGGGCGGTCGCCCCACCAGACCAGATACGAGTGCGCTACTGCTCACTGGAAGCACGCAAGCAAAGATTCTACATTCTAGCTAGGGGAATGCCGCAGGCATTTGAGGGGTGTCACGAGGTTGCAGTGCTTACAGTCACTCGCTTACCACGGATTACCATTATCATCATATTCCGACGCATATGCAATACGTAGCGAGGAGGGGAGCTCCACTTGGCTCGCGGAATCCGTGTGTGCGTGTACGCACGTAACAGTCAAGCTCGCGGGCTTTTCGGCTTGTCTGGACACACTCGATTACAACGACGTGCTAATTATTTAGGCGCCCGTATGAGAGGCCACTCGGCGCTCATCCGTATCCGATCGCGAGGTCGCGTTTGGCCGCCGCGGGGAGGGGGTTAGTTTCAAAGTTATTGTCGCGGGGTTAATGCTTGCGCTGAATTTCTCATTGCCCTAATGCACCCTCTGTTGCGTTCAAAAATGTACAAGTTTGATAAACGATACACGGAAGCTTAATTGGACTCCATCAAAAAGTAACAACGATATATGTTATTCAAATAAATACGCGATTCAGCTTAGTAAGATCCTTTGATTTAAAGCCGTGTTTGTGTCAGGAATACGTGCCGGCCCAATCCTGAACGTAACCTCCAATCAATCGCATAAGGATGACGGCAATTGTATTATTAGAAATTGTATCGCGTTTTCATAATCTCGGTGGATTATTTTGTTAATTGCATTAAATTTATTGCATAATATAACAAAACAGCGTTTAGCGCGTAATAACGTTATAAGCGAAAGGTTTACTTATTTAAAATACATTGTAGCTCGCACGAAAATCGATATACCGTTGGAAAATAATTTTATTTATCATGAATACATATGAACGCGCTAATATCAATATTTAATCGACACTGAAAAACATAACTGTTGGATGGCTGAATGTTTTTCGTGGATTGTGTATTGTTATGCAATATGCAAATTAACTCCATTTTCAAACATTTCATAAGCGAAAAATACAGGCAATAAAATTTTCATAAGAATAATTTGGTTATTTTGGACATTGAATTATGTTCCAATGAAAACGAATTCAAATTCCGGCGAATTAAATTTAAAGTCCTAATGTGATTTGCGTTGACGCAATGGTAAACCTTTTCCGCAACCCACAATGCCTTCTCGCGTCTCACAGGTCATAACGAGTTAACTTGCGACCTGACCCGATCTGTCACCGATACCAATCACTATTGCGCTTGAACTTAATCAATTCATTTTACAAACCTCTCCCGAAAGTTATTTTCACCAAGTTTAAAACTTGAATTAACAAGTTGTAATTAATTCTGTTTGACAAATAATGCGTCTTTGGATAAATTAAGATGAACCAAATTTCGCGCGGCAACAAAACTTGAGCAACAAATTGGTAATATATAAACGTACGATCATAACGACCCAATCTCGAACTTTAATTTCAAATACATTTAAATTTATTCAAAATGATGAACAAATAAGATGGTGCAAATAAATGTATATCATTATTTTAATCTTATTTCATATTGCCACAAATTTGCGAATGTATATATTTAAATTTTTTGCCAATATATACGTTAATTATTAATATTAAGCCAAGCAGAAGAAATGCATGTATATACACCACCGTGTTCATACTTTACATATACCAAAATGTGTATATATGGTACCCACACAACCTTTAGTCATAAGTTCAATTGACTGGTTAATTGTTTGATATATTTAATAGTAATTTGCTATAATTTAATGTGTAAAAAATATTAATCGATCTCGAATTCGAAACAAAATAACTAAATTAAACCCATACACAAACATATAAAGTTTTTATTATTCCTGTACAAACTGCATTAATTTTTGAACAAATATTGGTTTTTATCGGTTTATACATTGAGAACCAATTCACGTTTAATAGTTACTCAATGATAACTGTTACCATTACATTAAAAAAATAATTCCACAAATTGTACCATACAATATATAACAAAAGTAAGATAACTATATTCAAAGATATTAATACATATTAAACGAGACATTGCCGGTTTTAATTGTTTTGTGATTTTTGACAACTTTTAATCATAATTAGCCTCAATATCTTAAACAAGACACGTTGCATTGTCAAACACAAATTCAAAATATTTGGTACTAACTAAATCTACAATTTCTAACCTCCAAATTTTGCGTTTAACAGATTTATTGTGTAAGCTGCCATATGTTTGTGTTAATTAATTTAATATAATAATTAATATTAATTTAATACATTAATTTTTGAGAATAAAACAATTGTAGCGACATCAAAATTCCGAGATAAAACTAAAGGGTTATCAGCCAGCAGAATTAACCAAGACCAAACGTGGCAAGGATACCCTAACGAACGAGCTTTGCTAACACAGACATCGCAATCGGCAATGAGATTGACGCGAGTCTGCTGTGTCGCGAAGGCGGAAGGATTAATAAAGTTAATTGGAGCACGCCAGAGAAGACCGCACAATGAACGGCTTACTCTCTACTTCAATATTGGCAACAGTGAATTCGTCTTTCAAATCATCGCTTTCATCTTTGACCATACAATCAAACGGTTCGATTTGTCATTTCTGCATTCCCAGTGTCATGTGGTTTGCATCTGCGTCGCTTGCAAAACCTGCGTTTATTGTTTCACTATAGAAAAAGATATCGATAAAGGCGGAAAAGGCGTTTGTGAAGAAGTTAATAAAGATAATGCAGTTGTTAACGTGCAAAATTTCGTCTTGCAAAATATTTCAAAAAGTTACGGAATCGTTGGAAGAATGTTCTTAATTCATTATTCCCTTAGAAAAATGATTACCGTCGTGTAAATACCGTAATCATTTAATCTTCGAAATAGCAACGGATTTGCAGAGATAGTAGCCACACGGCGTTTCCGCATTCGTGTTCGCGAAGAAGCTTGCTTGGCATATCGAGCGAAGCCAACACGCCATGGTGCGCCACGATAGATGCCTAATAATAACACAAATTATCGAGTATTCTCACTCGATAATGACTTCGGTGTAATGTGTTCGGCAGTTACATTTCGACAATGGAACGTTATTCAAATATATATATGCTTTGTAATAATAATGCGATGATTAAACTCGAAATAATAAACGAAGCGATACTAGATTTTGTATTATATAAAAATAATCATTTTATAATCGTTAGCCATTATAAGAGCAAACTCAAGTTTCATATTTTAGCAGATTTGCGTGATACGTTTTTCCTTTATGCAAACTAATATATGTTTTTGTTTTCGATTTAAACAAAAATTTAAAATTAAAACCAACGAAACGAACAAAAAAGTTGCAATGAAAATCGACAACACAAATTTGATGCAATATCACTAAAACTGTAGATATTGCGCTACTAACGTTATTAAAACGGCTGTCGTTTAAATTACGTACTTGCTCGTAGTTGTACGTACTGCGTTCTTAAACTTAACATGAAATATCTAAAACTGTTTTGAATAATTCCTAATCCAAGATATGAGCATTGGATTATTCAATGTTGGTTTCTCGTATATACAGTTAAAAGTTTAAGATTATATTTAAAAATTAATCACTAATTTTGTAATAGAATAATAACGCCTTTAGAAATAAGTGCGATATGCAATCTTTTGCGTTAAATAAAATTTATGCATGACAATTCTTCATGAATAATGAATGACACTGCCTGAAGTTGCTTTTTGTCGAGAAAAATTCGACGTTGCTATATAAAACATGTTTGTCCTTTGTTTGAGTGAAAAGCGAACAAATCATGTATATATGTATATATATATATATCACGACTTAAAATGGCGTCTATCGAATATTATTAAAAAAAGGTGCAAATATAAATCTATTCTATACAGTCATTAAACATAATTATTTGTTAAAGAACTCATACATTCATATATATTTGGATAAAATAATTTTGTTGTTCAACGGCATATTTGATTGTATGTATTAGTTATTAAAGTAAGTTATAATCAACAACAGCGGGTATAATTATTAAATACATCTTTATTTTGCGCAGATACGTATTTACTCGAATGCTTTTGAATATTAGAATTGAATATCTAGGAATACAAGTTACGTAAAGCATTGCAAACGAAATGTTTGTAACATCAAACTTATGTTTAAAATGGTAATTATAAAAATTGTATAATCTTCAATTAATCAAAAATTAGATGAGAAAGCAACCATTAAATGATTTCGATCGCAATCCACATTTTATTTGTTTATTTAATTTGTAATTTTTAGTGCTCATTTTTTTGTTCAAATTATTCAATTCCAATATAAATTTACATATATTTACTCGAATTCAAGTAAATTCAGCAATTTGTAAAATATCTTATTCATCAGAGTGATCGAATCATTTGTAATAAGTTATCGGTGAAAGGACCGTAAGTTCAGAAACTGAACTCATAATGTGTTATTTGCAACGTATGACGCGATGCTTTCGATTAACGATTCCAATACTTGTCTGTCAATGTTTGTATTCATTTATTATAATACAAGGTCAAAAGAGTTGCGTGTATTTGGCGCCTCCTTCGACGCACGTTTAGAAAAACTAAAAGGAATTGTTGTTTTATCTCAGCAATATAAATATATATAATCATTCGGATCGCTTGTTCGTTTACTTGGTCGAATTAATTTGGCATGTTTTTCGAAAAGGAATAAAAATGACCATAGTACATGGTCCATCGTTATTCCCCGTGTCCTCAACTTTAAATATTGACCAACATATATATGTACACACGTGTATATCCATTAAATCTTGAGAATTCTGACAAAAGTGATAATTTGTATAACATTTTTCTTAATCAAGATTATGATAAACCAACAAGGAAGCGATTGAAATTCGTGTGGTCGATAAAGACAGATCGAATGTACAATATTCTCCGTAATATTTTATAGTTGATGAACCGACAAACTTGGTTCGAAAAAGTTTTTACAGTATTCCAATGATTTGTGCGCTGTAATTCTGTGAGTGTCAAATTTTCGGCATCGCTATTAAATTTGCAGATAATACACGAATTTAGGCATAACAATCTATTGCATTTTTTTCACCTAAATTGTTTGCGCAAACTTTTCGTTAACCGCACTTTGCAGAGTCATAGATTAACTATTAACATTTATAATGAACAAAACAGCAACAAGAAACTAACCACTGCACGGGAATAAAGTTGAATGTTAAGAGTCTATTTTGTTTAAAATTACGACGTGCTGTAATAAAGTTTACAAACTGAAGAAAGCTGCTTATGTTTACGTAATTCAAAGTGCTATTTTACATGGTAAATTGGCACATAAACACAGTAGTTTTAATAACATTTTTTTCCCCTTAGCCTGTAATTCAGCTTGGTGGTCAATATGTTTATTTCATGCACGACCTAGTATAAGCCTCTTTTCCACATTTTCGTTTGCATTTTAATACGAGACAGTGCTCAATTTCAAATTATAATTGTAATTGTTTTTTATTGTTTTAGGTATTGTATGAACATGTAAATATATATTATATAAATTGGACGGATGACAATTAAACGGTTGCTGAATGCGCCGTGTTAAAGTACTAAATTTATTTACCGGCCATTACGACAAAAATGGAAAATACAAAAGTTTATATAACAGAGTTACTGGTAATAATCATTCGAAGATTGAATATATTCTCGCTCGGTTTCGACGTAATCGTGTAATACGCGCGACAATTTCATACGTATATTTATATGCTATATAAATATTTAATAATTCTGCTTTTTATATGAAACGAAGAATTAGTTTGAATCAGATCTTAATTTGTGTACTTTTTAAGTTACTCACGTAGAAAATGTTGCCGCATTGTAAATAGAAACTTACCTGAAACAAAAGAAAATGATTATAAATATGCATATACTTGATTATAATATCGTGTACCTTTAATATTATAAAACGACATTGCAAATCACACAAATTATATATTTAATTCTTTGACATTGTTATAAATTGTATAAATAGTTGTTGAAGGACAAAACACGTTTACGTGTCTGGCGCATATGCTTTGCTTCGATTTACTAAAACAGCCTAATTGGTTTGTCAAGATAAGTTATGGTTCATAAATTTTCATTTGTATTATTGATCGGTTGAGCATTGTTAAAGAAATTAAATTTATTTCAGCATCCGAATGCAATGCGATCAATGTAATCGTAATAATATATAATTAATAACGCAGCAATAACACAGTTGTATGCGATTATTATTAAAACGATGATAAATAAATTTTGCGCGGTCATTTACGTGTTTTATTTGCGAATTTGCGTGGCGCCGAATTCGACTTGTAAATGAACACAACTGAAATCGTAAGGTTTGGCGTTGGCTTTTGGTTGCTAACGCGGCACGCGCTCAAAAACTATGGCCTGCCGTATCTAGATGAAAGGCGACAAAGAAGAACAATACCTCGTGCACGTAATATCAATGCTCCGACCGCGAGACTATTTCACCAATAGACAGTACTCCTCTAGTCTCCTCTCGTCTCGCTTCGCAATATGCAATTTCCTGATTACGCAAAGCTTTATTTCTTCGTTATCCTGGCTACGCAAACTTGGTTGAAAGTTAGTTGTTGAAAAATGAATAGCTATAAAAATGCGATGCATAAAATATTGCCTACCAACAATTACATTTGTTTGTTATCCTATTGTTGGAATTTCCAAAAATTTTCCGTGTTTACACTGTTGCACACCGAAGCAATAAATATTGCTATCAAAATATAAGTATGCTGTGGGAAACACAGATTTGAAGGCAATATTTTCTGCCAAATATTTTTTCGGTCAAATAAAACTACAACGCACGGACTGATAAAGTAATTCGATATTTTGTTAATTTTATTTTCTGAAATGTTACAAGATTTTAACATGCATTATCTAATATTGTATTTATGAACAATTTTAATTGCAATCAATTAATGCAATTTTACAGCAGTTAACCGAGTTTTGAGAATTTTGAGATTTATATCCAAATATATATATATATATAGACAACAATTCATTTTATATAAGAAAAAATATATTAAATATAAAAATTTATTATTATATTGCAAAAAATTATATTAAAATGTATTGTTTCTCATTCGTTGTATTGATTATTTATTTATTGTGAAACTTATAAATAATATATAAGTTTAAATTTGATTTACATTAATACATTTAAATATACATTACAATATTAAAAATGACGTTATTGTATGTAGAAATTCACCTAAAATATTTATAATAATATAAATCAAAATTTGTTTATATACATTTTGGTCACCTATCCTATAGTATCCTAACTTGGCTTTACATATTTATAGATGCCCATCGATATTCTAAATATTGTACGAAGTAGTTGAGATACGTTAGTTTTATTATTTAAATGATTTATCTTATCTTATTATCTTTGTTAAATATAATTACTTAATTATTTTATTTAATGCAAAAAGGTTTTATTGTAAATCATTACATATATATTTAAATATATAATCGTATCACAAAAAAATTATAAAACTAACAATTATTATTCATTTATATATTAGATATAATAAATTTTTTCTTTACTAATACAATTATAATTGAATATACAATATAAATTGAGAAAAATGTAATCTAAGTTTAATGTGTCAATATATAGTAATAGTAATTTAATAATAGAAGATGCAATTTGTACTTTTATTTTTAAAATTTTTTCTTCGATCAATATTATACATATTCAAGTTATAATTAAACTAATTTTACATAGAAATTTAATACAAATTATCTATTATATATACAATTTATTATTCGTGATAAAATTAAGCGTTTGATATAAAGTATTCTGTTTAAAAGATATTTAAGGCATTTCGTAGGGTTTTAAATAAAAAAAACGTTTACACAATTTCCGAGCGTTAAATAACCCATAATTAAAATTAATTATTTGTATTCGTTACATTAAATTAAATGCAACTATTTTCAGCTCAGCGAAGCTTAATCGTAATAACATTTTACAGTCTGAAAATGGTTTTACAAGACGATACAATTATTAGATTATATTACTAAATGATATTATCTAATTTGAGCGCCACGTTTCAGTATTGTTATAAATTCAATAAACTTTTCGGTTTGATTAGAAAAGTGAAATTGAGTCAACCGGAAGTGATCGTTTAAGAGTCGCGTTTGAAAATAAATTATTCAATTGTGATTCGTCGTTGGTTGCACAACAATTTGAAAGCAATCAGAAGATTGCGAATGAAAATAAAATGAAAATCGGACCTGCGGTAGCGGAGCAAGCGAATTAGCCAAAAGACGCGTGCTTAACGCGAGCTAATGACTCAAAAGTGAAAATAACATAAACGATCCTCGTGACCTAGTAATTTTGACACACCCTGTACGTATGGTTACGTGCGGACATACGCCAGCGGATTGGTGTGCGCATGTGTGCGATCGCACAATGGCCAGACGGATCTCGTCCAGTAATCGGTATCCGTGACTCAAAGCGTGCCAGATGTGCAGCATCTCTGTCTCTCCTTCGCGTAGCTCTTCGCAACGGTCTCTTTTCGTTTTTCCGCCATTTCACTTCTCCCTCCTTGTAATTCCGCATTATCACACTTTTGTCACCCGCTGATTCTCTCGCAGACTCCTCGTGGCCCGACTATCTGCATTTATCGAGCGTTTCAATGCGCAAACACTGTTTTATCGACAAGTGTCTTTTTGCCTGATAGATCGCGCGAACTCGTCCGTCCAATTCGAACCTCCTCGACGATTCAAATTTCAGCTTTATTGATTTTCCAAACCTGCGACGTCAAAAATTTCCCAAAACCCGGTAGAAAAAGGTAAACAAAAAGACAGCCCGCTCGTTGTTTAACGAGCAAAATTCGTTGCTCAAATATTTCTGCGCAGATAACAACCAGGCTTAAATTGGATATCTCACTTAGCTAATTGGTACCAGCTACGAGACCCGCGACCAACTAGATAACGAACCTAAAACCGAATCAAGTATATACCGGACGAGAGTCTTTATTCGAATTTTCGGTCGAAGGACCGAAAGCTATCTCAAACCGACCAGTTTCGTAGTCGAGGACAAATTTTATTGACTCAGCTAGAATTGTCTATTATTATAATAATAATCAAAATTTTGAATGGATACGCGTAAAATACTTTGTTAGCGGAATTGCACTAACGAGACAAATATGTGACAGCAGAAAATCATTACAAAATAAAACAATCGAATCTGAATATAATTCAATCACGGTCACCGACTCAATTCGAAGACAAACCAATTTAAAAGATTTTGAATAAAAACGTACGTTGGTAGAAAGTAAACAGATAAGGGGGGGATCGCCATCATGTTGTATAATATTTTGAGGCTTGCTACACCATAAACTTGCTTCAATTATGGTATCATTTAAAAACGTTAATTCCAAATAAAGGTTATTAATTAAAATCATACGAAAGGCGATAAAATGAAAATCAATATCTAGATAGTATTAAATGATTGGTGTATTGAAACGATCGAATCAGTTTATGTAACAAAATGAATATGGTAAATTTGAAATTATCATTGTAAATTGAATTAAAGATGATATCTTACGAAACGCATCTAATCGTGTATACCGAGTTAATTATAGTATATATATATATAAAGCATAATTTCGCGACGTCGACTCATAAATCATAATTGTATTGTATTGAGCACTTTGTCCATTTTGATTAGAATTGCGTCATTTCCTAGTTCAGGAACAACAAACATCGTCCAAGTGTCTCGATTCGTAACGACCGAGGATCGAAAGTATCGTGACTCGAGAATTGTCTGAAGTTACAGTTTCGATGACTTTCTCTCCTCAGAACGGAACAACACCTACTCGTCAAGACGCGTCTTGTCATTCAAGCAAGGAGTGAACGCGTCAGCTGTGCAAAGCAACCAGAATAAGAACGAATCAAGATTGTTGTTGATCTACAATAATCCTGGCTGTCACACGCAGACAGGTGCACAACCGCATATCTATTCAGGCTAATTGGCCGACTGATCTTTTCAATATTAAAAATCGTTATATAATTGGCTGAGCTATATGCTAAAGTCAAAATTTGCATGAGCGTTATGTAATTGCGACAAATATTCGGTTTGGAGCATCAATTTCCGAGGTAATGAATTGGTGATAATATATTGGCACGCAGTATTTTTTCTCCGTCTCGAATTAAGCGTCGCTGCACCTAAAGAAACTAGTTTTGAATACAAATGCATTGTATCGACACTGTAATCCACTTTTTTGCAACGTCTCGAATGGTAAATTAAAATTGCGTGTGTTTTGTACAATTTGCCAGTTGACGTACTCGAAATACGTCACACGTTTTTTGGTTCGACCAAAAGCCATTACTAGGAGCAGCAGGTAACGGACTACTACTCGTCGGTAAGGCAGCGAGACGCATTAGCGAAAGGCAATCGCGGGTTATCTAGCGGCGAACCGTGGATAAGACGGAGGAGGAGATGAATAAGGTGCAGGAGTGAGAGGGTCGTTTAATAAGTTGGCATAGCGACTAAGCGCGCGATGCTCGACTAGGTGGTACAGTGGTTCGGCCTGGCAGCGGCGGTAGGAGATAGATCGATTGCTCTTAAAATACATGCAACTATGGAGTGGGACGAACGCCGAGCGGTGGCACTTGAGCTCCACTGGGCGTAAGCAATGTTTGTGGTGAGATTAGTATCCAGGGGCGTTAGCATACTGCCTGGGTCGCGCACGTTGGTTGTCAGTCCACCTCCTTGTTCTTCTTATCTGCCGCGTTCAGCCGGCTCGTCACTCGCCGATGGCTTCTTAGCGCTCGCGTTAGGCTAAACGTCGACCTTGCGTCCCGTTGTCTTCGCGGGCTACCATTTGCTAATTAGCCCTCTGGATCGATTTACGCAACTTTTCGTCGTCCGCGTATTTAGCTGCATTCCGTGCGTATCGGTCTGACTTTCGCGTTTCAATTTCAATTTTCAGTTTGCTCGCACCTCCAACCTCATTGTCATTTCGAAGTCACGAAAGTTATGCTATACATTTTTGTCAAATTTTTTAAACAAAAATTACTGTTTATATTCCAAATTGAGTTACAAATTGTTATTTTTAAATGTTATGTTTTGTTTTGTGCTACACTTGAACCTTTCACTTTGTAAAGATGTTTTACTAACTTCAAAAATGCATTGTCAATAATAATTCATTTCAAGTCACATAATTGACGAAACTGATGAAATTATTAAATTCGTTGTTCAAAATACCATATTTAGTTATGAAATTACGATCATGTTTGTTATTCAAGCAACATAAACAAACATTATGCGTAAAACAAATAACCCGACTTCAAATGTATAATTATGTACATTTTTAAATTTTATCGTGATTTCATTTATGTAAATGTTATCAATATCATTGATCAATAGTTCCGTACAGAATTATTTTATTAACAATAATGATTAACTGTATATTTGAACAAAAATATATCAACGAAATCACACTTTTGTAACAATTCAAATGATCGGTTATATCTATATAATAAAGAATAACTTGCACATATTTTTTCTTAAAAAAACTCAAATTTGTCCTCTCAACAATACATGCAATCCTGTGCAAATTAAATATCACTTTTGTTTGCAGAATAATTCGTTTCAAAAACGAAAATCTATATTTACCAGTTGTCAATTGTCATATATATATATTTTTTTTTTATAAACACTGTATAATGTATATTTATACTGATAATGAAGGTAAATCGTTTACAAAAAAGTAAATGAAATAAATTTGTATTTGTCTGTAAATGTTAAGTGAATTATATATATTTTAAAGTATATGTATATTTTAAAAATTATATACGTATGTTATTAACCTATAAGTGTAAAGTATACTTATTTATACAGTAATTGTGTTGTACATTTCGAAGATATTAATCAAATAAAATATATTTACATCAAATGCGAATGTATATATATTTGAAATATCAATTTGCCTGCAAAATGAAATTAATATAAATGAAAAAAAGTTTTAAAAGTAATTTTTTTCTTGAGTAAAACAGTTGGGACATATCTCCCGTATCTTAGAATGAAATTTGAATAAAAAAAACAAAGTAATGGAGCGTATTACGGTAAGAATTTACTGATAATACGCTGAACAATAACCAAAAAAATAAGTATTGATAAGATATGACGTATAGTATATATTTGTTTAATTCTTCAAGATGAACTTTCTTGAATTTCTTAATGTTTGAAAAGTCGTTATGCTTAGTCTACACTCAAAATTGGCAGCTGCTTTTAGTAATTTTTAAATTGCTAATTCAGAGCTATAAATAGTATACAACGACTACAATTTAAATACATTTAGATGATATGATTGAAATAAAATTCGCGTTTATCGTAGTTTATACGTGTAGTTTGATTTCAATATAATTATATGTTAAAATTTGGAATTGATTCGGTTTCGTGTGATGTGGTCATCGCGTGCATAAGATTATGCCAAATCTAGTGGCCGCTGTCAATAATGGCAATATACTTTTAACTAAATTTCGTTTTTTCGAGTTGACATTAGACTTGCGTTTCCGTCTCTTTTTACTCCAAACGTCGTAAGATTAGCTTCGCTTGGCCAGTTAACACAGACACTCAATCGCCTGCAAATTCAAGACGTCGCTCACTCGTGACAAGTACCATAATCCAGTCAATTGCACCGAGCCCGAAATCTTTGTCCAATTAATCAGCCAACTGTCCGGCTAACGCGACAGACATTTGTTTGCTTTACGTCAACTTGACAAACAAAATGCAACAAAATCTCCGCCGAAGTGTTGCAAACGTCGACGATATATCGCATTTTTTCAATTCAACAATTTTCGCGAGCAACTTATATCTTGGTCGAAAATAATATTTTTGTATACTTTATATTATTTCGAGGCGTTAAGTAATCAACAATTACTTTAAACGAATGTTTTGTACAAATTAAAAAACGTGTGTGAATCGTGTATTTGCTCAACACACTTTATCGCAGAGTTTATGTGTACCTTCAAAGCTTTATTAGGAGAAAGCAATTGTTTACATGCAAATCGCACAGTATAAAAATGTATAAGAAGAAAACAATAAAATAAATTTCGCAAAATCTTGTACATTTGAATGCATATCATTCATAATTTATAGTGAAAACGCTCTCTTATGCTAAAAATAGCAGATGCAATTAATTTTTTTTTTTTTTTCAGTAAATGCTTTAAAATACATTGATACCAATACATAATTAAAAATAATGAACGTAAGATGCACATAGTTACAGACTTGTTCGCATTTGATATCTTCTATCTGTTTATTCGATAAAATTTGATCAGTTGTTAGTTCGCCTAATTTGTCGTTAGCCTTGTGATCAACTCAAGTTATATAAATTCGGACCACATCGCACCACCCAATGACATTTCCACGTAAGTACGAAAGTCATTTTTATTATTAAACCATAAAATCGATCCTTGAAAAAGTGAATGCTTTGTATGAACCGAAGAAACGAGAAAACAAATTATAATTTTATTCGTTGCCTTAAACGAAATTCATCTAATTCGAACTTGAATATTTGAGTGGAGAAGTCCCATTTATATGATCATCAACTTAAAAAAGAAGCCGTCCCTGACAGTAGTCAAATAATCAAACACGATAAACAGCTTTGTTTTGTCAACCAAATGTAAATATTGGCCGGCTGATAGCATCACAAATTTCCAACGAAAATCTACTCCTTGCGATTGTATCGCGTCGGGTCAAATTTTTGTTGTCTACCAATACCGCGAATTTGGTCTATTGGACGTTTGATTTGTTTAATCGCTCTAATTGATTCGCCGCTTTTCGGAAGACCCAAATCGCCGCGCGAAATCTACGATTCTTGGGGGTTAACGGTTAATGGGGTCATATTAACCGGCCGAGGTTAACTAATTCAATGAATATCAAACGGGCGAGAAAAAACAAAGGGTTTCGCAACGTCCGCTCGCGCCGAGAGGAGGACAAAAGGCACCGTGAAAAAGAAGAAAACGTGACGATAATGACAAGAGCGATCGTCAAAATTCGGATTGGCTCGTCATTCCGGAAGACGCGCGGCAGTGAAAGTAAGAGCGGCGCGTCGGAAAGAACCAGGGCTCGCTCGACAAAAAACCGGATCGTCGTGTCTGTCCACGCCGGTCCGATAGGTGTGCGGACCTCCGTGTGACGAGCGAGTGGAAAAAATCACAAGAATCTAGATATTAAACTAGCGAAATCAAGGCTAACCGAATAGAGAGCAGTAACTTTCAATTGACTCGCGCCAAAATAGTTTTACAACGAAGCTCCACGCTTATTTCAACCTATGCGTATTGAGTCTAATTATAAGTGTAAACTTGCGATTTGTAAATTACAAATTTTTTAGTTCAAAAATAATTTATTGACTTGAATTGTTCAATATAGCTCTCCTTCGTTGCTAGTAATTTATTTTAAATTGTGTACGTTGTAATCGCACAATAAAAACGAAACAAATAAACAATAGACATTTGCATTGTAATGGTACGCAAAGTATAAAGTGAAACTCCCAAAATTTGGATTCAAATTAAAAGATGCATTAATTATTGGCGCTTCGAATTTAATTACGAGTAAAGTATTATAATTAGTGAAGAAAATTATCCAGCACGATTACTGTTGTGTTTTAAATCGAAAGCCCTCGTTTAGTACTTAAATCAAGTGGCCAATTGTGGGCTGAGGTCAAAATCTCTTGTACACTTTGTATATATCCGCTCGGAGGCAACTTCACGAAAATAGCTAAATGATGGCATTACGTTTTGAGAACAAACATTGCGATCTGCCGCGTGCCGGGGGAAACGAGAAAAGCACTAAACTGTATAATAAAAAGGGACTCGGGAGCGGTATGCGTGGGTACGTTTCAATAGCTGCATTATTTTAACTATTTGTCCGATTCGCTCTCGTACTAATTTTTAAATAACCTGTTTAACAGTCTTGTGAATCCGAACCTAACCGAAACTAGTGAATGCACGGAGAAAAACGTTATTATTAAAAATGACTATACATTATGGTATTTCAGGGAGTTGGAACCAAATATTTCTAAAACTATTATACATCTTCTATACAATACAATATCTTCCAGACAAATTCGTTTCTATAAAGTATAGTAATTTCCATAATACACTGAGAAAAATTATTTACTAAGATCTACTGAAAAGCTTAGTTACATTAAATGTAAGATTCAGTTTCGGTTAAAACAAATTTGTATATATTTAATTTTAATTTGTAATGCGGTAAAAACTGACATTTTTAATTAAAACAATTGAAAAGTTCAGTAAAATTGAATGAATTTATTAATTCAAGTGTCCCAATTGCCTGCCTCGTTCTATCAAAATGTCCGATCATTTCAGTTGGACTAACTCATTTTTTCAGTTATGGCCTACACAGTAAACCTAGTTCTATAAAATCACATTCATATAGCGTAACTTTACACATTATTTTGTAAATGTTACATGACGTGTGTAAAATTATACAGCTAGGCATAGTCAAATATAACCTCACTTTTGAATGACGTTTTTTAAAAGTAATTCTAAATGCTTTCATAGTTGTAAGTTTGTTTAGTTGACACTTTTCAAAAATTGTTGTGTTTAAATATAGATTACATAATATATGCTTGCTGGTTTTTTGATTCCTCACTGTGCAGATCTACACTGAGAAAAATGTCTATCAAAAATTACTGTGTCAAAACAGTATTCTGATGCGATGTTTGTCAACACGTAAAAATGACCCTTAAATATCGTAAACATTACTTCGATTTCCGTATATTTTTACTGTGCTTTAACGGTAATCATTCTTTGTTGACAAACATCGCATCAAAGTACTGTTTTGGCACGGTAATTTTTAATAGAAATTTCTCTCAGTGTACCTATACATAGGAGTTTTACACACTGTATGTAATAAGAATATTACATTTTTTGTGTAACATTTACACTTAATGTGTAAAATGACACTATATGAGTGCAATTTTACAGAACTGGATTTATAGTGTACATTACTGAAAACTCAGTTAAATTTACTAAATGTACTATTTTTTTTCTCTGCGTATATTTATCATATCCTTATAAAGCTATACGTATGGTATTTTATAAGGTAACTTTTTTCCACATGTGTATATATAATATTACGTTTTAGAATATATTAGATATTACAACGCACGCTTAGTTTTGGTAAATAATAACAAACAACTCGTTGCTGGTTTGAATTCGTAATACCTTTAAATATTCTTTGCAAAGTTGCAATTCAATTACAACCCAGCGTTTCTTTTGCTCTCAAATAAGCGTGCAGTCAAATTCGTGAAGCAATCATTCCAATATTGTGCTTTAAATAATTCTTAATTTAAAACATTAATTTAACTAATTTACAATAAATCCTATCAAATCGTATTTCTTGTCATACGGTTGTCAACATTAAATGCCGAATAAATGGGTATGATTAAACAAGCAAATAAAAATGAAATTATTTATTGAATATTGTTCGTACATAATTATGTACAATGAAATGCATAGAAAAATCACGTCTTGCTTCTTGCACGGCTGCCGCAGTAGTGTAACGAACTACTCTTTGTCCGTTTAACTGCCTCTTGATTTTGCGGTGGTTCTCAGTCTACGAATTCTCGACCAATGTCTGCGCTACATAATCCACGCTAAACGATATCACGCACATTTGGCGAAAGTATAAAAAGTAATTGAGTATGAAATGTACGTATAATGTGCGCTTAAATCATTTCTTACGTCACGAGTAACGCATTCATATTCATTGTTGTAATTGATTTTTATTCTTTACGCGATATTAAGTATGTATATATACAATCTATAAAATAATTGCGTATAACCCGAATTTGGTGCGATTTTTACATCCCTTTTATTAATAAATAACTATCTTTAATTAACTAAATAATAACAATAATAAATACCATAATATTATTAATTTAATATATATTTTCATGGCTGCCTTTTAAATTTCCATATACGTATTTATATATTATAATATAATGTGTATACATTTACTTTGAACTGTCCTCAACTTAATAATTTGAAACGAAATTGTCCAATTGGATTAACAAAAACCAATAACAGTTACTCCTTAATTAATCAATATTTATTTATGGAACTGTTAAAGTTATCCATTGTAAATGATTTACGGCATATAATAATAATAATTATAATATTCAAACAGAGAGAAGCGAAAATTAATAACTTATGTATTTTAAACTCGTTTTATATTCATTCAAATAATACTTACAGCGACAAAAAAATTGAGCGATTGATTAATATTAAATGTGTCGTAATTACGTCCACTTTAATTGCTTTTATAAATCATAACAATTTTGTTCTATAATAATATCACATATAGCGATCTAGGCCAATTTTTAATTGTTTTCGATAATACAGGTAAGATTTGTCATATTAATATATTTGACAACTGTAAAATTTAATTCGGATACAATTTAATTTATAAAGAATAGTTCCGATCTTATTCAAATAACGGCTATTCATTAATTTGTATATATTGTTAATCAAAATAATTACTTAAATAAAAAGTAGTAAAAGATATATATGGTTTACGACTAATTAGACACGTATTTTATAACTTCAATTTTAATAATTCACAGATTGATTATAATTAGATACACTCTTAACAAGACTTACTTGAGCCAAGAGAAATTATCGTGCCTCAAGTTAGATTTAGTGTTAAGAATATTTAGTTAAGAATAAAACGACTTCTGACAAAAAAATAAAAGTGTTAAATACAAATTTCTTGAGCCAAGAAAATACATTTTGATACAATATAACGCAGTGCATAAATACAAGTTTAAACTGAAAATAGGTTGAAAATTTAATAATTTTATAACAGAAGTCGAAGGTTAATTTTCAATATATAATAATTTGAAATTAAAAAAATTTTATTTTCACGTAATAGTTTATTTGGAAGTAGAAATATTTTAATGAAAAAATATGTTTAAAACTTTTTTTATATGTAAATAAAATATTAAAGACAAAAATAATGTTTAATGTAAATCCCTTTTGTATAAACAAATAATCATTCAAAAAATAATGTTACAAAACATTTATTTAATTAGTAATAAATTTGCGGGAAATATAATAGCTTTATAATTATTAATTTTAAATATCATAGAAAAATATAATATGCAATTGAAGCAACAAAATATTTCGGTTATGTTACACAAAAACTATACTATTAATGTTTTAAATTATTTGTATTTTATTGATAATAATATATTTAAAAAAATTTCTTTCTTTTTAAGTTTGTGCATTAACTGGAACACCACTAGGTATTCATTAACAGTGTGACTACAGTGAACCTTCAAAATTTAATAGATTTAAAATATATCATATTCGTTTGCTTCAAAACAATATTATCTTAAGTTATTCAATTAGTATTTAAGAATTACATTGAATTTATTTAAGTATAATTTTTTTAAGGGTGATATAATATAATTTAATTAGATTTATTTTTAATTAAATTAACGCATATTTTTCATTAATCATTAATATATATATATATAAATATGCATTTTTTGCTATTAAGTAAACACAATTTTTCAATTTACATATATTCCAAACCGAAAGCATACAAACTTTTAGATTTATTAATAACACATATTATCGATCGTTTGAGCGTATCACTCATTAATTATATAATATCGTTGTACTTGTTCTATTGATAAAAAGGATAAGTTTCGCAAGGTGCATGGCAAGTATCGTGTCACGAAAGATGTTTCAATACTTTAAAGTCAATTTTGGAATCAGGCCGATGTAAAATAAAAATTTCACTAAATCCTCATCTCAAGAATAATTAGAGCACCAGAACGGCTGACTGTATCAGCGAAAAGATATGAGCGGAAAGCAGATAATTGCAATCAGAAATTGTCATCATTTAGTTTCGTTATTGAATGTAACATGGCACGGGTGTCGTCATTTATTTCCGCTGTTTACACATATAATCTAACATATAATCACGAATTTGTTAGCAATTATTTTACAAACATATTTTCCTAATAATAAAAACGTGTTTGAAAAAAATGTTTTCACATTACTTATTTTACGTTTGTAAATTAATGAAAATTAGGTGACTGCAACCAACAAAATTAACGAGTGATTGTAAAACGTAAACGTGTTAAAATGACAAATAATGTTTATGCGGCTTAATATCTATCTGCCTCTACGTATAAATAATTGAACATGCGTAAACACACATACACACGCGTATACATGTTTCAATAATATCGTCTTACCGTCAAAGTATTGCTAAAATTCCACTTGTAACCCTTAAACATTGTACTGCTTGTCGCGTCTGGAACCTATCACGAAGTCATTTATGAATCAAGCATTTATCCGTTTCGCAGAATTAAATAGTCATATGAATCATGACTTTTAAAATTGTACACTCCGAAAATTCAACTGTCGCACTAAACGATGAAATTCCGACTGCAATATATTGCTAAAATATTAACTGTAGTTCTGCGACTTGATTTGGCAGAACTATTTTTAATGCTTGTATCTAAACGAAAATGCTCAAAGCGATAATTTATACATTAACAATACAGTTTTTCAAGTAATTAATTTATTATCTCGCATATCATTGGTAACTATAATTAAAATAAAAACGTAATTAAAGTATCGGCAAATAAACTTGATCAATATAGCAGTAGGCTTTCGTGGCATAATTTTATTGCAAAATAAAATATGTCTACGAAAGAAAAGAAAATTAACGAATTATTTCTCATGCCAAACATTTTGATATTAATAATCAACAGCCGGTCCAATTCGTTATTGAATAAAAATAATTAAAAACTTTTAAATAGACTCGACAAAAACAAAACTTATCAAACGAGGATAATTTTACTATGAATGATTGTCTATGACTCCAGTTATATTTACTTTTCTTCGGTTAATATTTATATGTTATTGAATATAAAATCACGCGCACACGTTTATAAACAGACAAAACTCAAACAATATATATACAAAGACTGTGTACATTATAAGTCAATACAAAAATGCGTTTCAAATGTATGGATTCGATTTTAAACGCTGGTCCGTTAAATATATCATTTATATATATAATAATTTATATAATTTACTGAATCGATAAATAGTAAACTGAAATGACGAAATTAAATGACCAATTTTAAACTTGAAACGTTACTGAAACTATTCAAAAGTTTTTAAACAAAATACTTGCAACTTTTTGCAGAGCTCGCTTTATACCTGAGAAAATTGGTATTTTCATTTGTCATAACCAAATTATCGTTTCCAATTGATACTACATTGAAAAACATTTAAGAAAAGTTTCATTTTTATCAGCTCAAGTTCTCAAATACCGACTACGGAAAAACATTTTTTGAGATTTTATTTTAAAAATAAGTTTTTGTTTTGTTGTCTGTTCTTCTGAATGACCTTGACCAAGTCAATTTTGTAAAAACTCGTTGTCAACGATTGAAACACTTTATAACCAATGACAACTGAATAAATACATGTAATTTTGAAAATATGAACGACCATGATGTAAAAATATAAATGATTCTAAAAATAAAGTAATAAATCACTACCAAAGGCGAAACAAATTATTAAAAATAAATTATTTTTACAATTGTAATTATATTTTAGCATTTTATAATTAAACGTTTTTCGGAAATTATATTTAAGTAGAAATCTATACACTAGGAAAAATAAAACATGAAAAATTACTGTTTGTAATATTAATTTAGGGCCATATGATACAAATGGTCAAAATTTACTGTTTTTAACAGAGAAAAAATCATGTTAGTTACATAGATAATTACTGAATTATATTATATATTACTGTTAAAAACATTAATTTTTCATGTTTTATTTTTCTCAGTGTAGTATTTACGTCTCTTAGTAATTTAATATATAAAAATGTATTTCTTTCTCGCATCAATTATAATTATTATTATTATTATTATTATTATTATTATTATACATTAATATATATATTTAAAGTAGTTTTAATTCATGGTTGTGATATTAATATTCTGTAATTTTCTTATATTCTTTCAGGTTAAAAATACGTCACAATTGTCAGAATTTTAAGCCATAATGGTCTTTCATGTAAACTAAACTTCCACGGTTGAAAGTACCGTTTAGTAATGTATACGTTACTAAGACTGGATGATTGAACCATAGTAAAAGTACCATATTTCTACGGTATCAATAACGAAGCGGCCATGTTAACCGTATAATTACCGTCGATTCTAAGACTAAAACTAAAATTTCAGTTCATTTTTTTTTCTTCTGTGTGTAAACACGAAACCAAATTTGTTTATACTATTATTTGCTATATAACAATAAAACAAATTATATTATTAGTGTAATTTCTGCACATATTATGGCATAACTTTTTAAAGCAATTTTGTATTTATACAATTTTTTTAATTTTTAATTAACATAATTTCTTTATTGTTATTTCTTTGAACGCAAAAAATACAATTTATTAGCAAATTAATTAAATTGTATTATTTTGATGAAATAATTTGTTATTAATTAAATATTATTGTTCACAACGATAATAACAAAAGTACCATCAATATATCGCAATTATATCGAACTAAAATCAATTAAAATAAATAGTACAATTATGATAAGCAACTTTATTCGTCTTCAACAAAACATATTGCTGTAAACTTTGAAGCTAGGCATATATTCAAATTGATATTCAAGGTCTTTGAACTCTCATGCGTTTTAACTGGATTACGAGATATTCATATTTCTTTGACGCCTTTGTAATGAATTGTAATTTCAAAAATTAATATCATTCAACTGATTGTAATATAAATCAATCCATACTGTCATTTAATTATTATATACTAAAAGTAATTAACATCTTTCATACAGTAACAATTATTTCATTGTTTTCAATTAATGGTTTATTTATTATTGTTTACATTCAGAAACCTATACATACGTAATTGTGGAACAACCAATAAACTGAACATATTTTAAAAAATCTGTATGTTTGTTCACTTTTTAGTTCATATATTAATACCACATACTGCAACAGTAAGAGGTTATTAAGAAAATTTGAAGGTGGAATTAATTTCAAATAAATAATACAAGTGAATGGTAGGAAATGACGTAGAAATATTACAAGACAAAAACTTTCTCTTATTGGTTTCTAAAATTCTTTTAAAGATGTTGACAATAGCATCTTTTGCATCTAATACCTTGCGTGTAAATTACGTACAGTTAATTAATTATATATTGTCTTGATTGGATTTTCAAATATTATAAATATTTTTGTTTATAAAAATTGAACATAAAATAATCGTATTTCTAGTTCCTTTTAAATTACTTAAGCCGAAGGTATATCTTTTTATTTTAAAATGGCATCATGTCCAGGCTCAATGTAATCTTAAAATTTCCTAGAATACCGATATTATTTGACTGAAAAAGAATTTGTTAATTTCTTTCTAAATTATATAATTTAATCAATGTTGGTTTATTAAATAATTAATGCGAGTATAAATAGGTGTATATATATATATATATTTATAATTATTTTTATTATAAATAACATGAACTTGTTATGCTAAAATGAATTAGAAAGTCTCAAAACATAATCATACTATCAAACTATATATTCAAAATATTAATAAAAAGGTTGTTTAAAATTAATTGAAACCACAATTAAAGTAATAGAATACTTGCTACCTACGGCCATAATTTTGAGTTGTATATAAGTTTGGTCAATAATACAAGTGAGCAATCATTTTATGCTTAAACACTGAGAAAAAATTAGATACAATTTTTATTATACTGTGTTACAATGTAAGGACAAATCCTGCGTTCCAAAATTTACCGCGCATAAAATTAATATACTGTATTATACAAAATTTAAAATGAACGCATTTGTCCTAACATTGAAATATGGTATAATACAAATTAAAATTTTGTCTAAGTGCAACAGCATGTAAAAATTTAATCTCTCTCTTCCAAAGTATTAATAAGTATAACATTATGGAAAATTACATATTATGCATTAATATATTTGAATTGAAATATTTCAATCAAAGATAAATAATTTTTCATTATTTTATAATTTACGTACAAAACTATTATGCAGATGAAATTTTTTGACAATATTTTACGGGGAAAATTGTAATACTTCTAATAGCTATGCATACAGATGGTATGGTATTGGATTACAAAAATGTGCTTTCTGCTAGCGTTGTCAAATGTCAAACAATATGGTAAATTAATTACATCCTAAGAAAAATGAGTTCTTAGTTCTTCTTAAATTAACAATTGTAAAATATTTCAATTTTAAGTACACGGAGAAAAATTTAACTCAAATTTTAATACTATATAAAAAAAAAAACTATAGACGTATAATTCCAAAACTTAAATATATCGAATAAATGATAGTAAAAATGTAGTATAAACATAATACAGTATAATATAAACAAACAAAGAAAACATAATATATATTTGGGTAAATTTTTAGTATAATTTATTAGATAAATTTGTTTGGAAAGTATACGTTCAGTTTGGTTTATTTTATATTAACATTTCAATTATCTTTTTCTCCGTGTTATAATATCGCAAACTTATAGAAATGAAAATATAGAATATATACATCTATTGAACTGTTGCGAGTTTATTAATGTATATTTAATATGATAATATATTTTTCCTTATAATTTTCACTTTAATGCATGGCAATGTACTGAAATTTTTAGTACCACTTACTTCTCTCAGTGCAAATAAGGACATTTTTATATACAATTTTTAATTTTTAATTTGTAATGTACTCTCTGAAATAAAGTGCGCTTTGTGCGAAAAAAATCATTAATGATGTTAATGATTGATATTAAGTTTAATTGAATTAATTTAATTAATCGTAACATTTTATTTTTAAGAAAAACATATATCCCTTACAGAAAAAAGTCTCAACTAAAGAGTGTTATTTCAAATGTTCAAGTTGATAGTATTTAATGCTAAATTGATCATAATATTAACTTGAATGCTTGAAATAATGCTCAAATTGATAGTTATGTTTAACAGTTAACAGAATTTTTTCGGTAGGGGATATATTACACTCGACTATTCGAGATTGAATAACGTAATATAGATATTCAGAAGAGGATCATTTTTTACTCAACAGTTTTGTTGAATTTACTTTCCTTATAGCAGCCCTAATAAAACCATTTCTATCATATTTTGATCATAATTAGATCAAATGAGAAAATCGTCAACATTTGATCAAAATTTGATACAAAATAAGACCGTATCTGATCATTTGTTGATGAAAAATATATTGTGAAAATGATTAATTTTGTTATCATTGTTTGATCAGTGTCTGATCGTGTGGTGATTTTAAGGTTAAGTACTCTCTAAAAATGAATGAGTGAAATTTCACTTATTGTGAGTGAAATGTCACTTTTTTGAAGTTATAAGTCGTTCAGTGAACTATTCACTCACATTCATTCTTAGAGAGTAAACAATAATAAAATTAGATTATATTTATTTAAAGGTAACAATAAAAACAATGTAAATTCAAAAAAATAACTAAATCAAATATTATTATATATTATTACTTCAGATTTTAAATTTTTCGTTCAAAATTACAGTCGTTTTGTCCTCAGTCGTTGTTCATGCTCAGTCTTGATTTGCAAAAACAATTGACTTTCATTCGTCATTTGAAATGACAAATGATTACAAGTGAAAAATGATTTGTTTAAATCAATTGTTTTTGCAAATGACGACAGGGTATGAACGTTGATTGAGGACAAAACGACTG
>JABFQC010000375.1:0-28734 GCA_022817085.1 Psilanteris sp. ZL-2020
GAATATACCGAACTTTTACTGTAAACATTCATTAATTTTCGAATATATATATGAAATATATTTACAAATGTTTACTGAAAAGTTCGGTAATTTCTAACTGAAATTTTGTTTTGTCCGTGAGTTACTGATGTGTTTTGAATAATATTTACTGAACATTCAGTAATTTTTAATGCAACATTTTTCTGCCTGTAGATAACCCGTTCTTAAATTGATACAATAACATACAATAACAATAACCAAATAATGTTATTACGTTCTTATATTTTTTAGATCAATACTAAGTATTTTTATGGTTTTTTTCAATGGGAAATATAATTGAATATTATTATTAAACATATACTTAAGCTCCTTGCGTTCCTATAAAAATATCATAAATTATTGTTTTATTAACAGTCTACAATTCCTAGCCTTAACTTATTATGTATATGCAATTTTTTCATAACAGATTCTTTGATTTAGTGTAAAAGAGAATCGAATTGCAATAAGCTCCCTTGGCGGATCGTATTACCAGCAAGTATTACTCACTTTTCACGCTAAATAGACTCATTTTCTGAAATCGTTAGACCAAGCATTTCTAAAGCATCATCATGCAAATGCTTTTTTTTATAATACAGACAAATCTTCATACAAACAAATCGATTTTTGAATAGGGTTTATGATACTATATGCTAAAGGGACAACATATTGTGAAACCCCTGCGGACAGTAAAGAAACCGCACAACGCTGGGTGGAGACAGTCGTCAGCAATTTAGTCGAACATTTTCAAACATTTTAAAACCTTATAAAGACCTTGTTTAAAATAATGTTATAAGATCCTATAGATCATGTAATATATACAAGCCAGAGCCTGTAATATACAAAATTCAAAATGTCGGAAATTGCCCTATGATTATTTTTATGAGTTGTAATGGTTTATGTTGGATTAATTATATGTTGATATTAGAAAAGAAAAAATAATAGAATGATTATACGCATATTTCATTTATATTTATAATATTAAATTTGAGAACTACATTAAGGAAGAATAATTTATATTGATTGGACTCAATTAATTTTTCGTTACAATGAAAAAGAGACTAATTACTATTTATATACATGTGATAGTATACATTTTATTTATTTATTTCTAGACGATACCAATTATATATATTAATATGATGTATATTGTATCGGGATAATATCAAATTTCTATAATAATAACTGAACAAAATATGCTGTATGTATCAATTTTATTGGCATAAATTGTTATTGAATTTTATTGAATAATATTTTATAAAATTGGTTTCCATTATGTTTTGTTCTTTATATTTCTCTATAAATGTTATTTAAATTATTATTTTTATTATAAAAATAATTAATTTAGTATATATAATATTCATTATATCATTTTATGGATTGGTAAAATTTAAATATCCACATATTTTTTTAACATTTTTTTTTCGTAACACAACGAAACATATTCTAAAACATAACAATTATATTTACCATTGTACGTTTAAATTAAAAGCAGTACATTTCTGTCTAAATATTGTTGTTTGATAGTCCATAAATATAAATCCTATGTATACTTTTTTATAAAATCGCCAAAAACTTATTTCATTTAATTATTGTTTTGTATTGTGCAAATCAAATTTGGTAATTTGAAATATATCCAGCCATAAATTAAGTCCAAAATTTAGCAGAATTATTGGTTTGAATACACTTTAATAAGCTATTGAAATTATTTTCCAGTATACATAAGTATAATATCTTAAAAAAGTATTTATCAATATATATATATGTTAATAAAATACACAAATTAAAACAGTAAATTCACTAAAAATTGAACAACCTCATATTAAAAATAGTAATTTTTAAATAAAATATTCAATGAATTTTGTCGTTTGTTTCATATATGTTTTAACGAAGTTATTTTCTCCTCATCCTGATTTATTGGCATGGGTTATATTACCTGGGAAAACATCTTTGGTGTCTGGGCTGGCAGGGTGAATCCACCCATTTTTCTGCTGGATAATACACTGAAACATGTCCACTTTTTATAACAAAAATCTATTTCATAAGTTAACGAAAACACCGGAAATGCACCGGCAGATAACCGGTAAGCAGAATTGTTCACAAACACACCGACGCGCGAAATCACATGATGGCAGGGCAGCTAGTTTGCAGTCGTGCCGCTACTACCGATCGCATTATCGGACGAAGTCGCTTCCTCAACAGGGATTGGCCTCCACTCCGAGTCGTTCTTCTCATCGCTTCTTATCGGCTTATCGCGTCCTTGCTAACTGCATCTGGGATAACTCAGATCCTTTCAGTTATCACAAAGGAAGACTGGCGTTATTCAGAAAAGAGTAAAACCGTTGTGCTATTCAACCGCTTTGTTTCATTTTATCGAATCGTCTTAATAATCAGATTGCTTTTCACGATTGGATAGATTGACTGTACAAACGAAATAATTTTCTTTGTTCCTACACCCCTTCGCGGATTATAATTCTTAACACCCCAATTAATTCCCATTCACGTTTCGCTGATCATCGCTCGCAGCTTCTGACCTTGAATCTCATCCTTTCATCATTCCAATTAAAGCATCGATCTTACCGAAAGCCTTCTCCCAATCACCTTCCAGACAACGGATCGCGCGAATTGAACCAAGTCGAATTAACCGTGTTGTCCAGATTATACGATCACAGAGAATTTATCTTTTACGAACCAATCCTGCCGATCTTACGGAGTCGACACACACTTCAATCCAATATCAGTCAATGGCTGTGCTTAGCTCTCCTGCTCCATCCATCAACCCGTCCACTTATCTGCACGTTTATTTTCGCTGCACCACCACCTTCACTAAACACAATCTGAATTTCGAGGTATTACAGTAGTGCCCGGGTCGTTCTTGGCCATTACGAGGTATTAAAAACGCAAACCGTTGTCTCCGTTACGACGACTCGTCATTTCTGGTTGCGGAGACGGCGCAAATACGTCGTGCGTGAATGAAGAAGCCGAGACAACTGTGATCCCTGTGCTCCTGCGGAGGGTGGATGCTTGGCTCGCTGGGATCGAACTGGATGGCTGGCTGGTCGCCAGGCAACCGTCCTCTCCATCTCGCTCTCAACCCGTCTCTCTTCGACCAAGAGCGGTCTTCTTGCTTGCTCTTATATCGCGCTCTGTCACGCACAGACGCGCTTATTGCTGCGAGGGGGGAGGGCCTCAGCGTCTTGGCCTCTCATCCTCTCGCTCGCCTCGCTGCATTTGGCCTCCTTTTTTTCTCCCTTCTTTCTTCACTGTCACCTCTCTTTTTCTTCCCGCTGCTACTTCCTTTTCTTTTTAATAATCTATACCAATTCTTCGATTCTTATCACTTTATATATTTTTCGCTTCCTTCCTCTCTCTACCTTCGCGCGCTTCCGAATACCTTTTCTCGCCGCTCCTACTTCTCTCTTTATCTATTTTTCTCCGCCCTTCGTTCTGTCTTCCTCTAACTCGCTGTTATCTTTTTTTGTTTTTTTTTTCCCTACCCGATACCCCGCCACTCTCAGCTCTCTTTTCGCCTCGCTTTTGTCTTATTTTCTTCGCTTTTCTTTTTTTACTTCCTCTTTCTTTATCCGTTCTCTCTCAATCTTGCCTCCAATCTGGCTTTTCGCGGTGGCTTTCCCGACAACTTCGCCGGAAACGACTCGATCGACAACAGCGCGTGCACTGCGAATTCACGCTGGCCGTGCCGTGTCGTTTGCGAGCGTATTACCTGCGTTACGTTTTACCTCGAGAGGGGTCTCAAGGAAAGGGAGAGAAATAAAGCGAATTTCACAACGAATTTAGGCAGTCTCTTCAAAGGCATCGTTGAAATAATCACTTTTGCACAGTTTTTTTATAGGTATTAATATTTATTCAGATTAATAATTCAAAATCCAAACATTTGATACAATTTGGTAAAACATTATATAAAAAAAAAGATTTGTACGAACAATATTACAATCATTATATTATAGCATTTAATTGACAACCGTTTTGGAATTCATTACAAAACACGTTTTTTAAATTGGTAACACATGTCTGAAATATAAGTGTAATAATAGTTATATATATATATACTTATATTAATGAAACTCACAGATGCCGTTTGTTTACTTCATGTAGTAACACATTATGCTATGTAGAAAAAAAAGGGGAGAATACAAATTTATCATTTTATATAATTATTGATATAAAAGGAAGTCATTAATCAAATTAATCAAAGATAAAATTAATCTATATATATATATATCTCATGGTGTCTTTTTAATATACTAAAATATATAAAAAGAATACATGTTACAATAACAAGGTGCACTCAGGTCCAAAAATAGAGATAGTTTTAGGGTGATCACTAAATGTGAAAGCTATTTTAAACTTGATAAAAATTTTGGCCAATTTATTGACGCATATTAAGTTAGCAGTCATTCAGCAAAATTAATAAAACTAATGCCAAATTAATTGCCAATTATGTACTCTATTCCCCAATTTTGTACAATTTAAATTTTGTTTACAACCGTGGCGATGCTACCATAAGTCGAACTTAATAGCACCCATAAGGAAAATACATAAACTCGACATTAATTTAAAAAATAATTATACAATTTCTTTTTAAATGCAATAATAAGAAACATAACAAATTGCGATTACTTGAATTGCATGGCGCTATGGGAACTGATTAGATCTAAACAAGAAAGCATTTTAAACTCGATTTTGGTGTATTCTTGGAGTAAGTTCGGATGTATCTTAAAGTCAATCCTGGTGTTTTTTTGGGGTATACAATTATTTTTAAATTTTGTAGACTTTAAATTGCTTTCTTGTTTTGATCTAACAATTGCCAATAGTATCATACAATGTAAGTAACCAATTTGTTATATGTTTCTTAATATCGAATCTACACGAATGATACAAAAATTCGGAAATAAAGTACATAATTAGCACATAATTCTGCAATCGATTTTTTTAATTTGTTGACTGGGTTTTGCTCACTTAATATACGTATTTTGTTGTTAAGTTACATTTAGAATGACATAATTTGGGAATTAACTCAATAAATTTATAACTTGTTTTTATTCAACAAATTTCATAACAATTTTATCATTATTCTAAGAATGCTTTAAAAAACTATGTTAATTTCAATATCACTTTACCCTCCTAATTTTTATATTTCATCGGGAAAGCAGAATTCCAAGTATGCTCAGTTCTTGAACATAATAATAATTAAACATTAAAGCATAAAAAGTGGAATTCTCAAGTCAAAAGTGATACTTAAAAGAAAGTAACTGCGTGGGTGCAGGTCCATCTGGGGGGAATCCAAAGAGTGCGGGACAGGAAATTTGAACTCGAGGAGGAAGTGTATGGGGTAGTCAAGATTTTTAATTGTGAATTGTGGCTACAAGATTAGGGGTGAAATTTTATTTATTGGGGTTCACATCGTCAACGATTCATACGCATACACTGAGAGAAATGTAACTGACAATTTTACTGTTTTTAGCAGCAATGAAAAGACATGTATGCTAAAATAGAGATTTTTATGCTAAAATTTACATTAAATGCCAAATAATGTAAATAACGAATAAATGATGTCTTTCTGACGAGTTCAATTTTTAAACACACATCTTTGTATTGCTGTGAAAAACAGTAAAATTCCCTGTTAAATTTATCTCAGGCTTCATATATATTAATAAATATATAGGCATGGTTTTTTCCGCGCTAATTTTACTTTTACTAGAAGAATGTTCTGCGTTTAAATTACATACAGGGAGAAGTATTTTTTACATTCTAATCCTCGATTGTCGTAAAAATATTTGGGATAGTGTTACATATGTACCTGTTGTATAACTTTTTATGTAATGCAACATAATATGCATTTTACTACATTGCACAATGTTTCATTATGAAGTAATATACGCTAAATTTGCCTAATTAACCCATACACTAATTATAATCTAGTTAAATGACCAATAACCAACTCACCATTTTTGTGTTGCATAGGCCCTTTGTCAGACATTTTATGACGCGTATCAATACATGTTATATTATTATTATTTAGCTTTCCATAATTTTTTATAATTATGTTTCATGTCAAAATCAACCGAAGTAAATACTCGGTTAATCCTAAATATACTAAAATAATTTTGTAGTAGATATTTTTAAAATACAATTATTATTGGCGTGTTATTATTTATTGATATCAATCATCGCAATGCGATACTGTCTATGACTTATGAATTGTATTAAGTAAAACATATGGTGTATCAAAGCAAAGCTGAGAATTATAATCATGTATATATAATTTTCTAATAAATAAAAGTTCCTTCTCTGTCTTTCTTACAAAATAAAAAAAAATTCAACATTTACATTGAAAAGTTTAAAATAAACTCGTACAGTATACTTTAATAAACAATAGAATTAACTTCATAAATGTTTAACACTCTTATACCAATCAAAGTCATGGTATTAAATTGCGCAAGTTGATGTATCTAACGGTCCCTAAGTATTACTCAATATTCTTTTTTTTTGTAATAATTTATACCCTCGCGTTTTATTATTATAGTTAAATAATATTCCTCGATCTCGATCCTGGTTTCAAATTGTTAGTGTTTTATGATACTGTTATTTCATATCCTATAATTTATATATAGATCCAAAGAAAGTAAAATTTATTTCGATGGTAAGACGTAATGTGGAGCCAGCTTAATGCGAAACAAAGATACATGGGGGCTCCTTCAGTTCGGCATTGGAAACGAGGTAATAAACACGCAATTTCCTAAAGGGTGATCAATAATTAGTTTTATTAGTTTGGTAGTAAAGTTGTCTTCACTAACGTAACAACCAACTGCCAGCGTCGAAAAAAATATATAGAAACACACAAAGGAAATTGGTAAAAGAATCCGTATAGGATTCCATGAGGAAACCGCGCATATATATTATATGGATTCTTGACACGTGTTACTTTCATCGTGTTTTATTTATATAAATCTAAAAAACACTAAGTAACTGTGTAAAAATGTATAGATTATGTGGCAATTCTTGTATCAGTTTATTTGAGAGGATACAAACGAGAATCACATTTTATTCGGTTTATATAGATAAGCGGTAACGATAGACATGTGGTTTGGAAAAATATTATCCACTGGTTAATAGTTGAATTTTAAAAATTATCTGTCTAACAACAATTTACAGTTAACGATAACAAATGTAAAAAATCTTAATCATTTTGCTTCAGCTGATGCTTGATATATTTGAATATATCTGATCAACGAAATATTTTATTTATTAACAAAATTAATAGAGATGAAGATTTTTTAATCAATCCAGTTGTTTACGGTTAATTTGAGCAATAAAATTCGTATAAATATTTTATTCTTTTTATAAGTAAACTATAATGAGAAATTATATAATTGTAATATATTTAATCTATTATTATATTTATTTAAAAATAAATTGTTTTTAAATTTATTTATTATTTTACATTGAGAAAAATTTCAATTCAAAATTATTATGCTAAAACGGTATTCCGACGCGATGTTTGTCAACACGTAAAAATTACCCCTAAGTATTGTAAACATTGTTTTGATTTTCCTATGTATTTTAACGGTAATCGTTCTTTGTTGACAAACACCGAATCGAATTACTGTTTTGGCACAGTAACTTATAATAGAAATTTTTCTCGGTATAAATAAAAACCATAAAATTTGAAACTTTTGTAATTAAATATCTAAATAGCGTATATGAATTAATAAATTATTCATTGCTAAAAAAGATGCAACGCATGTATCTTATATTTAAGACACAAAGAGACTTATTTAATATATTATTTTGTTAGAAAAATAATCGTATTCAAAAACTACATTCTAATCAATAATTACAAAGTACAAAATTTCCATTTAAAACCCCATTCAGTAAAAAGTACTGAAAATTCAGCATTTCGGAATGTGAAGTTCAGTAATGTAAAAAGGAAATTTTGTTTCATCCCGGAATTAATGGAGTGAACCGTCGTATTATTTATATGATGAATTTTTTTTTCTGTTGCATACATTTTCTTGCGACAGTCAAGGGGTGCAGTCGACAGTTGCGCAATAGAAAAAAAATGTACCAGAAACACAAGTTTAGCGGTTGCTTTTAGCGCAAGAGAATTCTTTGCAAAATGGAAATAAAGTTTACGAAGTGTCTATTACTTTAAGACAGCAGTATTTTCTCGTCGGTCGCTGGGGATATTCAGCCCAAATTAATGGAATTATGTTGGCAACCGCGAAACATTTAGTGTGTAATGGACTTAATGCGAAAATAAAACAGGGAGGGGGGCGGGGGGTCAGATACTAGATACGCAGTCGGTTGGAGGGGAATCAATAGAAGTAGCGATTGCACTATAGCATAGCGCATAGGTATGTGCAGGTATTCACGTTCGCTAGAGAATCCCCCACCAACGCAAACCACCTCTTCAATCGCCGTCATGCCGTCCAACCCTCGAAGCGTGACCGTGACTGTGACTCTGACTGAGAGTGTACGTGTGTGGGTGCACCAGCCGGGATGCGGTGAGGCCGACCGGTTACCTGCTCGCGGTGCATTTTGTCTTACACTAAATATTAAATGCGATTCCACTTACACGCAATCTTTCCCACCCTTATTTATAAGCACGCTGGATATGCTTTTTTAAACAACAAAATATATGATCCAATTTATTACGCGCGTGAAATTCACCAACCAAATTAAATTTCACATTTGTTATTAGTTTGTATGAATATTACGCTAATATTATTTAAATGTATTAATATGGCAATACATTAAAATGGGGCGTTTCATTTTTTGCATTGCAATTAAAATCGGAGCAAAATGAAAGAATAAGAGAAAAAGGGTACCGACCACTTTACATGCATTACTGCTTAATACAGCATCGATACACCACACCCTATGTTATAGACGTAATTTGCACCTCCTGCGATATGTCAAAAGTGATATGAGGGGAAGGTAAAATGATTAGACGGAAATGGATGAATCGGTAAGGGATGAATTATAACTTTGATGCAACAAAATTATTTCAATTAATTTCAAATTAAACGCAATAAACATATAATTTATCAGAGCGATATAATGAACAATGATATAAACGTATCATTTACAAAAATTATAAATTATGCCATGAACTTGAATCAATTCACCATTAAATGTATTAACGTGACTTATATTATATATAATTTATATCAGGTGGAAATACGATTCATTACATTATACTGGTACAGTATTCACGTAATTAACTGATTGGGAGATTAAAAATTGTCAATTTAATAATGGATCTTAATTAATATATAAGTATGATAATTGAAAATATGTATACTTTTGATAATGTTTCGTATATTTGTATACGTTGTATTTACGTTCATTCTCAACTATATGGCAATTGGCTAATCCACCGGTGAACAATTAGAATTGCCCATCCCCTTCTTTTCTATTTATGTTTACTCCATTATAATCACTAGTTTGTTTGGGTGGTGGTTCTTTGGATTCCAGCCAGACGCGAATCAAACGTTTATGTCGCTCAGGAGATAAACATTCTTAACCTACTCTAATTCTTCGAACCAAACCTACTGACCTGAACTGTTAGCCAAGAAGTAGATTAGGATATTTTCTGTGCAGACTAATGAATGAAAATGTCACCCTGTTTTTATTTTTTACTTTACATGATTCCTAATAAAATTCTCACGATATCTTAATAGTTAACTTGATAAACTATATGTATATATATATATATATTAGTGACATTAAAATAGTGTTTATAAAATTCTATCCATGTTAGGGACTACTTTTATAATTATAATTAGATGGTAATTACAAGTAGATGGTATAATTTATATAAGTTAGTCCATTACGATTTTTACAATGCATTAACTAATTTGCTTTAAAGTAATGTATTTTTATTGGAATTCGGTTCTTTTTTTTTAAACATACTGAAATAATATAATTACATTTATGGCTATATAAAATAGCATCTGGATATGTATTATGTATCGACAATCTTACATATCATATAATTTCAATATATAATATTTATTTATTTATTTATTTATTTATTTATCGATACAATGTTTGTTTATATAATATAGTTTGTTTTTATATAACAACAAGTAGACCATAGTAAAATGGACGTTAAATGTACTTATAATACAATAATAATAATAATAAAATAGTTTTAGTGGAAACCACATAGTACAGCAATGGAAAAAATCCTTGAGTTTTTGGACACTAAAGTAAATCCTGAACTAAACGAAAATAAACCTAATCCTCATATAGATCATAGTTAGTACATTAATAACAATAATAATTTAAGCTTATAATATAAAACATTCAATACATATATTATGTCTATAAACCTACTATTTGTGAATCGTCATTCCGTCAATTTTCAAACCGAAAGATTAATGACGATTCATAAATCGAGAGGGTACGCATTATATTTAAGCAGTTTTAAATAGAATTAAAAAGAATTTACATTTCTTTGTAGAAAGAATATCAGGCATATTTCTATTAATTATTACATATTCAAGTTAATATGTACCGTATAATTTTAGAGAAGGAATAATGGTACACTTTCAAACTTCTGCCATCAATCGCAATTTTTAATCGAAATTTCATATAAAATAAATATAAATAATTTAATCTATTCCATTACTATTTCAAAAATAATAAAATCTGCTTCTGTTAATTAGTAATTCTTATTAAGAATTAATAAGAAAAACTATTTTAATAACTATTATTTAATATTTAATGAAAGACAAATTCCATATTATTTAAAATACATCTAATGGTTAAATATTGCTTGAAACATACTTTATCACTTAAAATCTAAATAAAACTTCACACATCCATCTCACATGACTAATCGCGTAAACAAAAACCTAAATTTAAGACATTAATTGTAAACAAATCAAAAATGCTCGTTTAAAAAGATTTAACTTAAAAACTATATTGGTTCAAGGCAGTACTGAGTTATTTTGCGATACAAGTGCCTTATCAAAAGATGTCAAGAATAATGATAATAAATTAAAATGATTATAACCACAATGAAATTTCGCGGAATTAGTACGTAATAATTGTATATTTATTGCGTCATCGATTATTGATTTGCACATTTCTAATATTAGATATTTTGTTATGATATAACGTAAAAGATTCACTGCAAAATTAACTGCGGAATTATATATAAGTCATTAGTTTATAAATTGAAATTATAGTATCATAAATATGATCACATTTACAAATATACGTAAAAAAAAGTAAAAAAATAAAATCTTGACCATTAGACATTTGATGAAATTAATTTTTATGCAATTTTGGACAAAGATTTCGTCATAAAGAAAAGTTCATGAAAGAAGATCAATTTGTTTATAACTCATACACGTCAAGTTTGCATAAGATCAAAGGAAGCCGGGTTGCTGTTACGGAAACCGTCGAGAAACGATGTATCGTGTGCAACGAGTGTTTGTTGGCCCTTAACGGGCACTCCGCCAAGCCCTTGGGATCTCGCTTTACCGGTTCGATTTCATAGCAAACTCTTTCTGTCGTTGGGGATGTCGAACGGAGGCCTTCTTCTCGATTTTATGTACTCTTCCTGCTGCATTATATGCGAAGACAGCCACATAAATGCCAGATCTTTTAGACAAAGAGCTCGAAAAAAGCAATTGCTTGTAATGAAATTTGAATGATCTACTTTCAAAGGCTACTTACTATCTAATTTATGTGTCTTTTAGGTTTGCATTTATTTCACAAAGGTAATTTCGAATTCATAGATTTTAAAATTTATGATGGTATAAGTAGGAAATAATTTGCTGGAATAGAAGAAATATTGAATTTATTATTTATATATTCAAATATATTTAATATGTATTATTTCTTGACTATATAACGTTAATATTATATATATATGTACAATTTAATTACTTTCATTTTCTATCAATGATGTATATATTAATTTAAATTAACATATTGGACTTTTTCCAAATAGCATTTTAACGAAATTATAATAATTCTATAATTTACTTATATATTTTTATAAAATATTTAAATTATTACATTTTACTAACGTAAAATCAATATTAAACAAATTTAATAATATATATCAATGCGCAAATTAATGTTTATTTACTGCTTCTGCTTCTTTTAAACAATATTTAATGTAATTGAAAAGAATGTTTAATTGTATGAAAGAAAAACTATCATCCAGCTACTTAACTATTTTTTCTATATACTTTTTAAGCTAAGTGTCTTCGTAATACAATGTTAGTAAAAGAAATGAATCAAATTTGTGCTCATTTCAAAGCGTCATTTTGGTCGTGGCAGAGATAATCTCCCTTTTTACATGTAAAATACTGTCTTTAAACTTCAATTTTCAATGCCAATTGTGAGAAAGTTGCATATTTCAAATAATCAACTAGCAACATACACAGTTGCATAAATCATTCTGTTTCAACGCGTCAACAAGGCAAAAGATATAAATCTATTTGCATTTTGACTTTTTTAATTTTCAATAAAATGCAACTGTACCATATTTCTAAACTGCCGTTTATTTATTAGTTACATAAAACGTTGACGATTTGCGATTAAGTAAAAAAATTTACAGATTTCCACGGAAAGTAAATTTGAGAAAGGTTGAATGTGAAAGTGAAAAGATTGAAATCTTCAGACGATCGTGATCAAAATTTATGCACGATCATGCATGACCTTTTTGTCCGGAAGGATTTCGAACGTTTACCACAAAAGGTATTAGAATGATAATGAAAAATGTGCGACTGAAGAATAAGTTAAAAAAACGTCGCGTGCATCATGATGTAAAGACATTTCTGCTTTGTGAAAAACTACGTCTTTTCAAGCAATACATTGAAAACTTTACAATGCTAAATTATATCACAAATAGATAGATATAAATAATACATCAACTTATGACACATTAGGATCTTACCGACGGACCCGTTTAATCATTTTTAAACAAAATATAGATTTATATTCTCAATAAAGTATATTTATAAATATTACAAATTTATAAATATCCATTCTCGCGATAATCTACAATATAAACATTGTTATAGACACAGCTATAAATGAAAAGAAATTGCAATAAAGAAATTTCAATTGATGACATTTAAGATCAGTATTTTTATTAATTTTATATACTATACGTGGTATTAGTAAAAATATATTTATTCAAACATATATATTGATAGTTGCCGGTGTGTAAAACCACTGTTTTGGCGAATCAAAAATGGCGGAGCGCATCGGGCGGATTACGACCACCCTTACAAAGGGTTGAAGGGGGGGGGGGCGCCCCTACCCTTTTAAAAATCCAGCCAAACCACAAATTCGTGTCCTAGGGACCCCAGCATCTTATCATGCGCGTCTGACCTCAAAAGCCTCATTATATAATACCATCCGTAAAATATTCAACATTACGTAAATGGGAAACAAGATGGTCATTTGTCCTCAAAAGTCTAATTAGTTAAACTTATACAACTTTATAAAACACATAAATAATTTTTCTGTTATATTTTCCATTTTAAATATAATTTTGTTAACAATTATATTAACAAGTTCAAATTAAAATATATAATTTTCGTGCAGAAAAATATAATGTTAATTTTACTAAAAAATAACTGAAAGTGACCCAAAACAAATTTCAAATTTGTATTACAAATTGTGGTCAAAATATAGCATAAACAAGAAAGAAAATATTATGTTCATGCTACATTTTTACCATAATTTATGAAACAAATTTAAAGTTTGTTTGGTCCAGGGTAATTTTTGTTTATTTTATAGTAAAATTTCAATTATATTTTCTCCATGTATTAAGAAAAAAAATGAAATTGTATTATTCGTTGTACTACAATCAATGCATGCATTGTTTCAGAAAATTCGATACAAGAGTAATGACAGAGTAAAAAAGGTGAACGCTTCGAATTCAGCCGATGAACGTATTTAAATTAGATAGACGCACACGCGTTGGGCTACAATATAATTTTTTAGGACAGAGATATGTGGCGTCACGTGAAATCATATATAGGTACGATGCATCCCGCGGAGAAGTAAAAGGACGCATATTGTTCGGTGGGCCGTTTCCAATTAGAAGAGTAATGTTGAAGTATATGAGTTTTGAATCAGGAAAATGTGTTACAATAAAAATGAAAGTGTACAAATTGAATAGTTGTTTGAAAAAAAAAAAATAAACCTGATATAGGGTTTGGACATTTTTTCTATAATTTTTCCTATTTTAGTTACACGTGTTGTTTGAAACGTTTTGGCTTTATTTAATGAGTCGTTGAAATATATTTTATATATAAATATATATAATCGAACATATAATGTTAAATATATATATTAACATTTTATTTTATATACGTTCAAACTAATTCTTGATTGAATATATGGTGATAAATATAAAATTGTTTCCGATTTGTATATCTATAAACAAATCCATATATGCTTTTATTAAATCAATTTTATAGTGAAATAGTGCTTCGAAGATTCATATAACATAAAAATTGATGGCAATTAATTTTTATTATCTTTAAATAAAAATCAATCAAACATAAATTCCATTTATAAAATCGTTCAATTGTACGTATGCAAAGCGTGAAATGAAGTACAATTATAAGATCTCCGTCGTAGTCAAAAACAGCTTGTCGATATTTCAAGATATTTCACGACTTGTCAAACGGAATTTCTCTATTCTCGAGCCAGTGAATCGATCGCCGACAATACAGAATTTATTTCGAGGAAATTGCATCGCCATAAGTGGATTGACGATTCAAGAAGAGATTTCAGGTGCTGAAATCGAATCCTACTTGTTTCTAGGTTCAAGATTTCAGTGGTGCCAAAATTTAGCATCTACGAGGGACAAAAAACTCTCGTTGACGATGATTTTCTGTGTTTGGTACTTTTCCAACGTTGTAATGAGTCTGGACGTGAAAACAGACACCAGACTGAACAGTCTGGATAAGTGGGATACCGAAATTCAAGTTCAAGTGGAACTTCATGCCAAGGCCCCTAAAACCGACTTTAATTAAATCTTTAGCAACGAAGAAATTAAATGTATAGAGAAAAGTAGGAATGTCAACAATTTTAACAATGAATGGTTCTAATTTGCAAATTTAAATCATAATCAAAAATTATTACAAGTACATTTTGGTTAAATGGTGGGATAAATACTGTACTTATTTCATACAAAATATTTTTTTATTTTATAATACATGCTTTATATTAATATATATATGTATCTTTCAATTGTTTTAAATCTCTTTTCGGCGCTCTAACTACAACTATGTTCATGTAAAATAATGTGAAAAAATTGTGCTGAGGCCAAAATCACAGCCTCTGGGGGCTTTGTATTGTATTCTGAGTATGAAATATGAATTTGACATATTTTACTGGTTTCCTATTTCCACGCCATGCCAAAATAGGGTAAATATATATATATATATATATAATATCCATTTTGGCGATATTTTGCGGTGATGCCATATTTCCGTGTCGACAAAGTAATATAGTTATAGGTACGTTATCTAAAATAATAAATCACTATAAATTAACACATAAAATTAAATTATGTTTATATATATATAGTCAAATGAGTTATATGAATATATTTATTTATACTTATATATAAACGTATTTGTTACTAAACACACTTAATCATTTTTTGTACGTATTTTTCATAGTAAAATTTACTATTTTTTGAAATAGTGTATCATTCGTTAGAAATGTGGATGTTGTAAATATAAATATAAATAAATGGATGTTTCAATGAAAAAGTACCCGAACGGGATTCAGCGGTAAATCTCCTAGTGGGGTTGTAGGAACCGAGATTGATGTCTCTGGATGGGGGGGGGGGGATCCATGGGATATTACCCCTAAAATTAAAAAAACTATTAAATGTATAACAAAGAATTATTATTTTTATAATCTTTTATTAATTATAATATTTATTAATAAAATTAAATAATAATAATAATAAATTGTTTATATGATTTTATTAAATTTTACCAACTTTTACCAACATTCATGTAATAGAGATGTAATTCTAGTACAATTTATATATAATATCATTTAATAATATTTGACACGTTTATTTGAAAATTAAGCATGAAAGTAAACATAAAATGTTTTTTTTTTATGTTTAAAGAGATAAAATTTATTTTTAATGAAAAAATACTACCCTCAATTACGCGTAAAGCTTAAAATTCAATTGGAAAGCATGGTAATTTGTATTTGAACCACTTTATTGTTCTCAAAGACTAAAAACGCTTCATGCATTGCTCGATATATATTATCCGAAAGTAAAGTGGCTAAATAAAGTAACTTTCTGAATGTGACGAGTTTATTAAAATTCCATTCACCGTGGAGCGCACAATTGTTGCTGATTGCAGTTTCAATAAAATAGTTGTGCAATCAACGAAATACGCGAGGCTCTGGGCGTTGAACTATTGACGACACGAGGCTCGGATTTCGGATGAAGAAAATGATGACGAGGTTGATCATATTTCATTAATGTGACCAGGCTTCGAATTCAATGCCGCGGTAACGAGTCGACTTTCAGCATCCAACACAATCGTATTACACTACGTCTAGAAAAAACATGAATCTTTCGACTGATTTCGTTCGTGCGAATCTAATCATCTTGGACTGTTTTTGTACTGTCATTCAAAATCAATTTTATTAGCACAATATTAGTCCCATTACTGTATAAGAGCGCACGTAATATCATTACAAATCGAAGTCTAAATTGGCTTTTTCACTCACCCAACATGTTCTATTCGAAGGTCAATTAAAAGTATAATTTATAAATCATCGAAAATAAAAACTGCGTTGAAAAATTAAACGATGTAGATTATATACTTTTTAAACAAAAACCCATTCTTTATATATATATATAATAGTAATTTGATTTAGGTGTTTTTTGTGAATTAATCTATTTAATTAATTAATCAAATTTGTCATTAAGTCGCTGAAATTAACATAACCTTAAAGTCCATAAAAAAACGAGGAGCGCTTAATATAATAAAATGTATTAATTTTGAATTAAAAATTTGCTTTTGATTCCAAGTTGTTTTTGTCAAAATTGCAGAGGAGTCTGCGTCTGGTAATGAAACTCGAGGGTTCGCCAAATGTAATGCGTCGTATTCGAAATTCTTATGAAAAAAATTGGATGGGAATATAAAATCGGAGAAAATAAAACAGAGGCGAGAGGAAAGGCATCGAAAAGTGGAGATTAATGAAGCTTAATATAGTTCGAGCTTGAAGAGTCACATCCCGCAGTTTCCATTTTGTACGTACTAAAATACATTCCCGGCGTGGTTTTTTTTACGAACCCGAATTTTCGCACGGTAAGAATTCGACGTGCTATCCTTGAACGCGCGTTATCTCACACTGAGTTTCTCTCATTACAGTCGCAAATGAAATTAAAGAATCATTCCTAGAAATATGTATAACTTTTTAAAATGTTTCACATCAATTACGATGATCATTTTCTTGCAAGAACACTATCATTAGAATAACGTCTGATTACACGTTGCAATAAAATCTTCGTGAATTCATCGCTCGAAACGAATTTGGTTTCTCCATGCTTATTATAATTTGACCTTGAGCAGTGTCAATAGTTAATAACATCAAAACTGCAAACACGATTGTATAATGAAAACTGTATATATATACATATATCTGTACGAGTAAAATGATTCTATAAATTCTAAATTGAATAATTTAGATTACGTTTGTGGTGTAGAACAAAGCCATAATATAAAATATGTATAATGAAATACATAAATTTATATACATATTGAATTAATATTTATAATATAATATAATATAATATATTAATATTTCGAATTTAGCGAAGTTATAATATTTAATCTTTTAACTCTTGCTTGCAATTGATACGTTTTCTTTTTATACCTCAAATTCCACATTTAACCTATATATAAAAATTATATATTTACTATATATATTTCCTTACAGGCGTTAACTTGACAAAATAAAAAACTTTTACGGTGCAGTGCCCATGAGCGTGATATACTATTATTATATATACGAATTCGTTATATCTATTTAATAAATTCCAAAAGTTCACCAAATATCATTTTCATTGACCCATAATTTAGCCGGTGCGCCGATAATAATTAACAAAACATAATCGAAATGGTATAACTCTAATATTGCTCGTGTTATTGATAAAGCAATATACAATCGCGTCTTAATACATAATTTACGCTCAATTGTTGGATCGCAAATAATTGCGTTTAATTTGCAGATGTTGAAATAAAGCTAAAAACATTGATTATTACGAAGCTGTCTACGTAGAAATGTGAAATTGAAAATTTATTTATACATCGAGTTAAATTTTAGCAGCCCTTTGTGATTCATATTGCACCGCGCGATAATGGAATTAAAGTGTAAAAATGGAATATATTTTGAACACGTTGGCACCCTCAAGGCTTTGTGCGTACGCTTCCGCTTGTTTTTGCACACATGTGTGGGTGCGCCAGTGACAATTTGGTTATTAGCGGGGCGCGTATGAGCGTGTGCGTGTGGGGAAGCGAGGAAGCCTTCTGCTCCGGAAATAGCCGCCACCGACGCCGACTGTATTCACTTTTGCATCGGCAAATGTGAATAGGAAAGTTCATAAAACGAATACGTACGATTGTTGTAGCGATGACTTGACTAATGGAGATGCGTAATACGATGATGAATTTCTCGCACGAGATCGACGTTAAAGTATCTATTTCGATGCATCACGAGCAAAATGGTGATCGATTAATTACATCATTGCTGTAATTTGTTTCCCTTCCGATGTTTCGAAATAACATAATTTTCAACCGAAAGTATTTTTTTTCACGATGGAAATAAAATATAAACAAATTTATTGCATGCAATTATATTTTCGGCTCTACATTCATTAGTAAATAAATAATTCGATCATTTTTTAACTCAATCATTTCAAATACTTAAAAGACGTAATGTATTGTGCAATACACTGAGAAGAATTTACTGTTGGATTAACAGACTAGACCGTTCCACCAACAGTCTTGGACAGTAAAAATGTACAGTTTTGGACTGTACAGTCGACGCTGTTATAATTATGACATTTTATTATTTTTACTTTATTATAATTATTGTATGTGTTGTTTTATTTCACTTCTTAATATTATTCTTAAAAAATGAAGAATTAATCATTTGGCATGTATTTTGTTTTTTGTTTTATTTTTAAATGTCTATTTTTTTACAGTCCAGACTGTACAGTGGGGACTGTTAAAGCAACAGTCCATTTTTTTCAGTGTGTATAATGTAAAAATTCCTATTGTAAATATTGGATATGCGTTTAAGGGAATATAAACCTAGTCTCATAATAAATTATATGTACAAATATGGCTTATTTAAATTTTGATTGATTCGATTATCAGTAATGATTAATGTATTTATATAAATGCCATGTACGTTATGATATTGTAGATTATAGGGTTTTTCGCTTTCGTGTGAAATATAGAGAGTTTGTACTATATTGTATGATGCATTTAATGTATATCAATATATGGATTTTATTTGCCCCTTATTTTAACAATATAGAGGATACATATTTCGTTTCTTTGAGATAACCTTGTAGTACTATTTTTGCAAAGTTTGTAAAAGATTCAGGTTGTTCATAAAAACCCTTCGAGATTGTTATCTCCAGAAGCGTTAACGTGGAAAGTAGGAGTGGCTGTGTTGAAAACACTGATACGTATCGGTATATATATGTATATATTACATATATTTATATATCCATATACAAACCCACATAAGTGCACATATGTATATATATATGAAAGACATAAGTAAATATATATATATATATATATATATATATATATATATATTGTATGTATGCAAGTATGTATAATATTCTTGATCTCCTTCTCGATGCTCTGAAGGTCGGTCACCTAAGAGATATTATAAATGTATGCGTTCCCCTTTATTTCATTCACGCACGTAGGGATGACAAGAAATGTGTCGTGAAAGTGAAAAGCAGCTGAGACGATGTTCCTCCTTCGACATCGTTGTATATGTTTAATCCCATTGTACACAGATGGCGCCTCCTAGTCTTTTGCGATGCTGAGTTTGTAAAAAACTTGTACAAAAAGGGATTATCATAAATAAAGTTGATAAAAAAGTTTAAACGATAGTTGAAATAACAATTCAATCTATTAACAGTATTATCAATAACTATACATTACAGGGTTTTAAATTACAAAATTGATAATTGTGCCAACTTTTAAAACTATCCACACAGGCATCCACAAATATTTAAAAAATTTGAAATAAATAATTAAATAATCTTTAAGAAATAAATAATAATAAATAAAATAATCTTTAACAAACAGTCGTTAAATACTTTTTTCTCCATTCCCTGTAAAAGTGTAATAATTTTAACAGAAGACAGTATTTGTACAATCTGTACGTGTTAAGTAATCAATATACATGTACTTGCTTCTAAAATTTTCAAGTAAACCAAATTTTATATAATTTTTATTAATTTAAGCAAATTAATTGGCTTAAAAAATTAGCTTATAATAATCATAAGTTGTATAAATGTAATAATATATATTAATCCATAATTTAAAAAAATGGATTTAATTTTAAAATTTAATTACAATTTTTTTATATATAAATATGTATTTATGGGTAATTAACTGCTAAATAAAAGACAAATTAATTATATTTATCGAAATACTTGCAACTATATAATATTAAATTAATGAAATTATACATAAACCATTATTACGATAATGGCTAAATAATATTGTATTAATATTATTAATAAATAACCATATATTTATAAATATATCATAATTTGCAAACATTAAATTTTCTAATTTAAAAATCATAATTATACGTGTATTTTTGTCACTTGTGCAACAAAATCCTCTGAAAAATGGTAATAATATTATTTATATTCATAGTTTACTAAAATTAAGATAAATTTATTATGTTTCAATAAATCTAATATATCAGTATACTTATAAAATTGAGTGATTATTCTTTACGGGATTTTACCTTCTGATAATATTCAATAATAGTGAAATACACTGAGAAAAATTTCCATTAAAAATTACTGTGCTAAAACAATAATTGTGTACGATGAGTGTCAACAAAGAAAAATTACTTTTATAGCACAGTAAAACATATAGGGAAATCGATGCAATGTTTACAATATTTAGGAATACTTTGTTTATGTTGATGCCCATCGTGCATATTTATTGTTTTGGTGCAGTAATTTTTAATGGAAATTTTTCTCAGTGTACCTATAGACAAGTAGATGTATCGCAAATCTTTAAGATATTATATTCCGTATATATAGAATATAAGTTTTATTGATTTTAATCATTTATATTGGACTTATTTCTGAATTAAATAAAATTCAATAGTCCTTTCGAATACTTCTAATTAACCGGTACTTTATGACAACAAATGATTAAAAAAGCACGATTATATATTTACTTCAAATAGTCGACTTATTTTTAATTACACCGCACATAATTTGATATTCAAAAATGTTCTTGTTTCATCCTGAGTGTATCTTTCAGTTGAAAAATTATTCACTTAAAAGTTCAAAGCCCATGAAAAGCTTGATCTACGCTGGAGCGTATAACGTAGACATCAAAATATAAAGAAGCTTAGATTATTTTAACAATTTTTCTATCGCTATACATACGATTCTCAATCCATTAATAATAAAAAAAATATCGTAGTTACCCTGATAATTGTCACCCGTGACGGGACTCTAATTCTAAAGTATAATTGCAGTTATATCATATTGTTTCTTTCTTCTTACGCTGCATTTTGCATTCATCGCATTCAACAAGCAACAATATAACGCGCGGTATAAAATTGTAGTTCCGATAAATAACGCCCATATACAAGCCGATCCGTCGTAATTTTCAATTTACGTTCTCCAACGAAAGTTCATAAATTCATCAATTCGCGCAAATTGGTAGCAATAAATAAATAAAGATGCCCCACGCGTTAATTAAGAAATTTCGTTCGAAACGATCGAGTGAAGTGACGAGGTGTAACAAGAGAGCACGCATTCCGGTGCACTGCGAGGCAAATATATATATATATGGGGATTTATAACGGAGGGTCGTCGGTTTGGGGCTGATGATCACACCCAAGCAGGACGACTGAGTTTTAACCCACATTACGTGGGCAACTCGATTAAAGCCGAGAATCGGAACAACTACGTGGCTGAAATTTTAATTACGTCCAGTGCTACAATTGCGCTTTGTTATACTTGCTGCTTTTTACGAGTCGTAAATATCAGGAAATTTCTCCGGCATCATTCATAGCACCGATCGGCTTACGTATGTGTGTCAAATTTGATTACATTACAGTCAGTAAATAGCGAATGATTCTGCACGTCCGCGCTCTCTGAACGTCTGCATAAATAGAAGACAGTTGCGTTTTGTAAAGCATTTCGTTCTTTTGTCTATGCGCATTTATTATTCAAACTAATATATGGAACATTGGTTCGGAATCTAAACATTCGTATTTGATTTACAGCTTTCGCATTTCTCAGCTCGCATTTCGTGACTCATGATTCTTGATTTTAATTTAATACTCATCAAACCAAGGTTATGAATTTAAATTATGATTATTTGCAAATGGGGTTTATAATATTTTCAATGATTATAAATTTATAAGAATTATACAGTTTGTTACAGGAATGGCATACAGTGAGAAAAGCAAGGGCTAACCATGGCGATAAACTTTACCACTTGAAATTTACAATTGTTAACTGTATTAATTTAAGACTGTATAAAATTTACAAAAATGAAAATATAGAAGATACTGTATTGAATTTAATAATATATATACTACTAAAACAAGTGTTTTAAATCGAGACATTTTCATGCAAAAGACTTAAACAGTATCTAATAATAAGTCACTTCCACTATCTTTTCTATAAAAGTGTCTTGAAATAAGACATTTTTGTAACATCACTATATTTACAGTGTAGTTATTAATATAATTTTGATTCGGATGCATTGCAGTTTTTACTGTTTGAGTAGTACCACTTAGTTTTTCCAGTGTATAAACTTATAAAAAGATTCTGGTTAAGTATAAAAATATATTTTTTATTGCAAATATAGAATGTTACAATATTATAAATATACACAGTAAATAAATCGGTACAGTATCAAAATGTCTTATCTTAAAACACTTTCGTCTACTCGACATTAAAAGTATCTTAATATTAGGCATTATTTCTGTTTTTATCTTGAAAATGTTTAAATTTAAGACACTCGTTTCAGTACGATAGAATGTGTATTATCTAAAGTTTATTGACCTTTCACATATCTTTATGTCATAAGACTGAATTATTTTAAAATTTAAATTAAATGATTATTTTAATAATGTTATAACAATTATTAAAATAATAAAACTTCTATTATCACTTAAGTATTTATTATTCTAAAACTCATTTGATGTCCACATGAATCAAATTTCACCTTTGAGAGGTAACTGCACACTTTTTCGTCTACTTCTTCCGTGGCGTTGGCGCCAAGTCACCCCGAGTATGCAGGATTTTTAAATTTCGTTTCAGTCCACACTACTTATTTTCTTTTGCTTCGTATGTCATCTCTTGTGCACGATGATTTACATAATTATTTCACAATCAGCTTATGCGTCGCCTTTCATTCATAATTTTGACCGAAAAAACCTCTTATCACCGATTTGAATATTAAATTATAAAAACATTAATTCAAATCTGACGGGGCGTTAATACCGTAGTCGTGTAGGAGTCTGCATCTCTCGTGAAAGTCCGAACCTGATAGAACAAGATCGACATTTAATCAAACGCATCACGAAGATTTTTATTTATAATGAAATATGAATTATGCATGTAACATTGTGTACGTAAAATAACGGCAAATTCCACTTGATGAAATTCATATAAATCATTGTCCAAATTAATTTAATTAATTTCTTAGTCAAGTAAAACGTAAGATGTTCGTTTGCATATCTTATCTTGGTATATAACATATTTTATTGTTTGTCGTACTTTTTCAAACTGCTGTATTATGAATTACTAAATGTATACATATTTTTGGCACTCTGTAGTTTCCAAGATCATTAAAATTAAGGCAGCACTGTACATTTTAGAAAAATAAATCTAAAATGCATTCTAAAGTATCAGTTAATCGAATTTAGTAACTTAGAAATTTCAGGGACTTGTCCGCAAACTACTGCTAGAACCCCTAGGACCTCGTATTTAAGATGTGGTGAAAATTATAATCCTGTCGAAATTTTTAACAAATTCTGATCACTAGGGCCGTAATTAGGGTGCCCAAAAGTGATAAGGCTGAAACTATATATATATATATATAGTATATTTTAGAACTATAAAAGTAATAATATATTTGTCAATTAATATAGATTTAAATCGAATATAATTTGATAGGAAATTCAATTTTTCTATACAAATTACAATAATTATGATTTTTATGCGTATATAACACTTATATTAAACATCATACACGATACATTATATATTATACACTGAGAGTAAAATGTTAGATGGAACAAAAAAATTTGGAAATTGAAAAAGAAACAAAAAAAAACGACAACAAAAAACAAAAATTATTATTTTTAAATAAATATTTTACTAAATTACTCAAACATTTATCCAAATTAAAAGAACGTATGTTCCTGAAAAATTATGTATTGTATATATTCAATTAACTTCAATGTTGAAATTTACAATATTAATATTTCTTCATATAACGTTTGAGAGTTGTAACAAATCGAAATCAATAAGCAGTTTTTTTAAAATGAATTAACCTATTCTAACACAGTCGATAAATCCAAAATAATCGTAGACTTAGTGAATTATTAAATTAATCATGAATGAGCGGTGCGTGAAATAAATTATGCAAAGCAGCGTTATATACTGATAATTTACAGGCAAATTGATGGCGCGTACGCACAATTTGTTTGCGCTGTTAAATAGTGAAAGTGATATTATTGCCTGATAGAAAAGTGGTGTAAAATTGAAGGTAAATTATTGATCATTTAATTCTAAAGAGAATACGCCTGATAGATGAAAAAAAGGCAAACGGGATAGCGCATAACTAGATTTATTTTTAGATAGTAATGGCGCTTGTGAAAAAACCTTGGATAATGGGATTGAAAATTGACTCACGAAGTCGTATTTCCGCACACGCTTTTACAGCGTCGATGGCACAGGATGCGCGCGAGAAAGCGAATTTTTCTCGCCGGCGCATTCTTTATTAATAGGGTATAATGGAAAATGCAAATTTCATTTTTAATATCTGCTATTCTCGGTGCGACCAAAGTCTTTGGTGGTTTGATTTATCTCACTTTTACGATTACACGTTTTTACTTCGAGGACACAAATTTATGGTTCACCAAGGGAAGACAGTTGATTCTTGTAAATTTACGTTTAGTTTGTCAACACTGAGACACAATTTTGTGATAATTACAACCGTAACAAAAGTAATTTAGCACGTGAGATTGCAATTCCTTTTCGGTTGCTGGTTTGTGTTGAAATAATGATGCTTTTAAGTGTTACCAAAATATAGAAGGTGTTTTTGTCAAAACACGTTATTCAAAATGAGCGTGTCTTAAGAACAGGTTGATACATTAATTTTTAGTTGTTTATACCCGGTGAATGGGATATATACTATTTCAATAATAGCTATGAAAAAAAATAGAACTTAAATGTGGAATTGACATCTCAGACTGAAAACATATTTTGGAAGCAGGTGAACGAGAACATCGCATTCAAGGAAAAACTGCACCACCCGTCGAATATTAATTACTTTCTTTTTGCTGGTATTACTACAATGTTTCAAATGTTTTCAGGTCATACAATTCTTTTGTTAATTATATCAGTTCAATTATTTAAGAATAAAATTCCTTTATACGCCATGTAAAACTTGAATTAATTTTAATCGTATATAAACATAAACACAATTTTAAATCAGGTATTTGTGTAAATCGTATCATTAAATACACCAGTATTTTAAAAATTATATTGATTGAAAGGTACGAAATAATAGCAGATTTATGAAAATCGACGTTACAATAACGTCTGACACGTGATTACGAAAATGGAGGAAGCGTGTTTCGTATCAAGTGCGATAAATAATCAAACCGTTGTGATATTCGTACGCAAAACACGTATTTTACAGCGGCTTAGCGATAAAAGTGCAGTGATAACGATATGCAGAATACCCCACGACAAAAATGCATAGCACTTGTACACGCGTGCTCGTCAGCAGGGTAATGAAATCGATATTTCACCAGACGCTATGTGCAATATACATAGTATCGTCCCCTTAAGAGTTTCTTCAAATATCTGGTGCCTTTCAAGTCTCGCTTGATTACAGAGATATATATGTATATATATTTGCGATTTTGTCAACTCAAAAATCGTGTGTGAATTTCATAATATATATAATATTTCCATATTTGTTCTGAATTAAAATCAAATTTTTTTACTTATGTTTATGTTACTTATTTTATATGCATATGAGTTATATGTGTATCTTCAATCACATTATATATAATTTTTGATGGCCACGCTGTGTTTTTAAAATATATTATGTAAATCGCAAATTTTACAGTATAAATTAAACCTTTATAATAAATCTAGTAAAACAGTTTCACATTGTACAAATCTTACAATTTGAATAGTAATCGACTCTCGCCAAACCGATAACAGGATTCAAGTGGTTTAACCAATAACAAGCATTAAAATGTTACAATGTAAATTGTACAATTTCATTTTCTCAGTGTATATATCTAATACTAAATATATATATATATATGCTTATCACACACTGAGAAAAATTATATATGAAAATTTACTACTTATAATACGAGCTTGGACTTTTAAGCGAAAAAACGTGGAATTTACTATGTTTAGCAGTAATATTTTCAGATAAAGCAGTAAATTTCTACGTAAAAAACGTAAATTTTTCTGTTAAAAAGACCAAATTTTATGATTTGTCGCTTAAAAGTCCAAGATCGTATTATAAATAATAATTTTTCATGTTTGATTGTTCTCAGTGCAAGGACATCTGCATGAACTAGTATTTGTTCATGAACTTGAGAGAATCATTACTAAATTTAGACTATAAAAATTCTCTCTTTATTTCATATGCTAATGAGTATGCGTACGTGCATCGTCTTATATCCCATTATTATTAGGTGTGTTTCTGTAGATTATTTAACTCGTGTTCTGTTCCAACGAGGAAAATATTACACTAAACGCAATAAGTGTAATCATAACAGAGACATTGTAAAGTGATGAAGTCATACATAATTGCTTGATTTATGGAAACGTGTTACATACTATATAAAAAGAATACAACATGCAATGTATAGTCATATTCATTAAACTTAATGGAAATGCAATTATTAATTTTAGAATTTACTCTTTTGTAGATCTAAAAATGTGTTTTATAGTTTATGTATGAACAAATCATGCATGCCCGATTATAAAGAGTCAAAAAACCCTTTTACTAGTTTAAATTAGTGTTATTCATTGCTTTAATATCTCCATATACAGTTATCTTTGAAATATTATAAACAGAATCTATATATTTTTTAAATGGATACATAATAAATAATGTTCTTGTGTTACATAATATAAAAAGTAGTAATAAATTATTGGACGCTAAAATTAATAGAAAATATAATTCAAGTTCCTATCGATTAGACTGCATTTTACGTCATTGAAAAGGCAAGTCTCATTGCTGGCAACCTTTGACCCACTGAGGATGATAAAACGACCAGTTTCCGGTCCAATGGTCCACACTAATACTCCAACCCTTTCTATACATCCCACGATCTTTTTTGTATTTATTATTTTCAATGTTCAAAACTATTTTGTGATTCTAATACTGTCTTTATATTTGACATTTTTACATATATATACTATTCATTTATACGGTGTATTTTCCAAAATAACCTGAATAGATATTTAAATGTATATACGTGTATAAAATAATAATATATAAATTGATACAGAATGTTATAATGTTGTCAGAGTCATGAAAAATTTAATGCATAACAATTATTAATATTATAGAATAAATTAAAATTTATTATTTCATGATTGGTAACTTATTCATTTTATAACATATGTCTGATTAATTAAATAACGTTACTGGTATTTAAACAGTTACTATTTTATTATTAAATTTATAAAATTTATATCATTATTACAATTAATATAATTAAACTTCAGGGTATAATATATTTTATTAAATTAGTTTTAAATTGCAAGGTTAAAATTAAATTGATTGTAATTAATTTCAATATTAAAACTTGTATACTAGTTTTATAGAATATTTAATTTAAACAAAAATTGTTCCATATTTTGGTGAATGAAAATTTAAAACTATATAGTATATATATACTTATCATATCAATGATTTTAAGCATCTCATATTAAAGGAAAGAGCTATTTTAGTTGAACTATTTCATAAAATTATTAAATTTTATAAAGGTTTTATGTTATAAATAAATGAACATTTATTTACTAAAATAAATAAATAAAACAAACAAAATAAATTTATAAATCAAATTAATGCTAAAATTATATACAAAATAAAATAAATTCAGCACAATAGTACTCTATGTGGTAATATTTTTTACGTTCTATGATACTATAGAGGT
>JABFQC010000376.1:0-28690 GCA_022817085.1 Psilanteris sp. ZL-2020
ATTTAGGGGTATTTTACACCAAGAAAAATATAGAAAAAATATCTACACGTAGAAAAAAGTTACATTAAAATATCATCTATATACTTATAGCTTTATAAGGATATCATGATTAGTATTATGGAAATGGCTATACTTTATAGAAATTTGACTTATAAAATATAGCTAATTTCTCTATAAGATATTGTATTGTATAGAAGATGTATAATAATTTTAGAAATATTTGGTTCCGAATTCCCCAATCATATAAATATCATAATATATAGTTATTTTTAATATAATATTTTTCTCCGTTCACATACCATATTCGTAATATTTCTGATGTTTATAAAATATTATAATATTATAAAAGTTTCCATATTATATATTAAAATTATACGTAACTTCAATAATAAATTTCTATGCGCGTTGACTGTTTCATTACATTATACAGTAATTTTTATAAAGTATTAATATATCCCACCTTAACTATTTTATAGTATTATTTATTTTTTTTTTTATTTATAGCATCCTTTTTCTCCGTCTAGCATTTGGTTTAATTTGAAATTTAATTACTTAATTCCTAATTTGCAAGATTAATTTCTCGTGGTATATATTTCTGTTGCAAACAAATGTATAAACATTCAAGAAAATACACACACAGAAATGTTTGTTCACAACATACTGATTTAGCATTGGATCGCTTTTAGTATTAACCATACGCTGAATCAGCCGATCATTGTTAAATTAGCGTTTGAATTTCAGCACCTCGTGAACAGTGGATTTAACATTTAAAGGCTAGCATTGACAGCTCAACATTGTGCGCATGCTAATTCAGCATGTTACCACGACGAATCTAGTACTGTCTTAATCACAAATCAGCGTTGAATTAGTTACAATACCAAAATCGATTTTATAAATAAATCTATACAATTTTTATATATACAATTATATATATATACAGATATATACAATTTTTGATGCGAATAATGTAATTTATTTTTAATAAATTGTCTACATAATATAATACGTTTAATAATATTTTCAACTTTATATTCTTATTATTCTTGTAACGCACCTTCATTCACTACCAAGTTTATTATTAAATCAAAATTCAATACCAAATTTATAAGAGTACTAATTGTCAGTTAATTAACTAGATACACGAAGCACTTGATGTTAAGCATCTTTAATTGAATTAGTTACAATGTATAAATTAATATTTTCAAATGTAAAACTATTAGATCTGTCACGTTACCGATAGGTCAAGGTTCAATTAACCGTGGTTCGATTCAGTTAAATGAGTTCGAATCTTAATTATTACGGTTTTGTTTCATAAATTATTGTTTTAATATTTATTCATTTTCTTATGATTATCATACTATTACCTCTCTCAATGTTTATTTTTTGTAATAAACCTAGATCCGGATTTATTAACAATTAGTATTAACAAATTATTACACTGACAAATTTAAATATACAACATTAATGTTTATGCTCATATAGATTATAAGTAGTTACTAATTAATTAGTAAACATTATATCATTTGAATGATAATAATTAACCACTCGGTTTTCTCATTACACTCTTTTGTCGATAAATATATTATCTTATTTGAAAATTTCACATACAAAATAGTAAAATTCTACGGTTTCTGTAAATCAAAATAACTTTTATAAACAATAATTCTTCAGATTTTATTATGCTCGGTACATTAACAATAATTTTTTCATTCAATTCTTAGGATCGGTACGGATTCACAAAGAAAAAAATTGTCCTGATGTTGAACAATTTTGAATTGTAAAAATCGCAATTCGGAATTTGTGATGAAAGGAACGTATACGAATTACAATTAGAACAACTATGCAGTATAAACTTTTGGCCTTACTTTAACTTGTTGAATTCGTAATCACTGATCCTCTTATGTTTAAAACGTTTGAATAAGTACAGTAAACTTTCAGTTAAGCTATGAAACATGTTACATTAAAATCTTATGTGCTTTTACTTAAATAAATGATTTTCTTTCTCTCTCTATCTTTCTCTTTCCATGCATATATATCAAAGTATCAAATGTGAAGAATCAATGCACGCGCGTATGAGTTTTGTGAAAAAACGAATGAAATTTATGTAGTTAAAAAATGTACCAAGTCAATCACAACATATAGGGCAGACCATTTTTATTTTGATGCTTCAAGAGATTGGATACACAATCAAGATATCGTTATTACTGAATACAGCTTCAAACGAAATTATATATATCAAATATCAAAAACGTCCATATCGTATGATCAACCAATGGAATTTTCTTTCATTTAATTACTAAATTCATCATTATACAGTTTTCTTCACAGGAAATACCATGATTATTCCTAAACAAATGTCAAAAACTTGTAAAAAGTATGATACGCGTGTCTTATTTTATTATTTTAAGACGAAACATTGCTTTATTTTATAGACACTTGGGCTTCTGTTTATGACACTGATATCTGAAATTAAGAAACACGAATCATATTTATTTCTGAAGAGAATCTATAATCTGCACAGAAAAACACATTTTTCTCCCCTAGAGAATAAAACATATCATAATACGTTCTCCATTAGAAAAAAAACTTACATTTACGCCTTCAAAGCCAACATTAAAATATTTTTCTACTCGAACTAATGATTAAGTCCAACTTTATTCCCTTGTTGCATAATACACGTTTTCATTCCTTCTCCTAATATTACTTAACATCATCCCTTAAACTCGTCTTTTATAATACATTTTATAACCACAACCACGCTTAATTTCTATATGTAATTATATTACATTTTGCTATTGATTAAAAAAATCCATATAAAAAAAGAGAGAAAAAAAGAAAATTACTGCGCGAGAAATAAGAAACAAAAAAGGCAATGCCACTTAACTCTGACCGGCAAAGAACCTTTGACCCGGATTCTGTGTTAGTTACTTCGATGTAATGACCAATACACACATTTAACGCGTGTTTTATAAATGTAAACAGCGAGAAGAACGTTAAACGTGTTTTACAAGACAAGTTTGTTAAGCCGGGGCCGTAAAAAAGTTGCGCCACTTTGGCCATAATTGAAACGCGCGATAATGAACCGATGGAATTAAGAAACGTCCGCGACGCAAAAACACCGGTTACGTTCGCCGGCCAATAACGCCGCAACGACCGTTGACCCGCGCGACGACACATAATTCGGAGATTAATCGCACCCGACGACGCCGCGGAATGTTCGTCAACTAATTTGCGAAATCTTTACGCGCAAACAATGCCGCGTGAAGAGACAATAACGATCGCCGACGTCTACACCGAAGTTCAATTCCTCGGCAAACAATGCGCACTTTTTCAACTTCATACAAATGGTAATTCAATATCGGCCCGAACCCTTAGCGTATTTAAATGAGTGTCGTCCGCGAATTGTTTATCGCGATTCGAACCGATTGAATAAACGCGACCGGGTCTCGGTTGCTTCGCGACCAATTTTGCGCCGTTTAATATTCATTATACGATTAATTATTCGCCGCGTCCTGGACCGTCGACGAAGCCGGCCAGTCGCGAGGCTGTAACGTCGCGAACTTCGAAAAACACGTCTGACATAAATTAATGTCCCGTTTGACAGTCCATTTTACGTCGGCTTTTGGCATAAATTCAAAATGATTAAAGATCTTATCGCGATGACAGATGTCAAGGCCGTTATCGAAAGTGGCGCGTATCGGATCTTTTGTCAATCCCGACAGCAGAAATTTCGCAACAAATTTAAAAATGTCGCAAAATGAACAACACTCGTCCGATGCTCGTCTAATTTCGGGCTCGGCGTTGTTGCGACGCAAAAAGCGCGTTAGAAAGTTGCAAATCACGTTAGCCGTTTGCGTTTGGCAACGACGATTGTATCGGTATAGGTTGAGAGAAATCGGTTGGCGTTCCGCCGGTTCAGCGATCGGTTGCAAACCAGTCGGTTTTCACAAAGCAACAATCCGGCAATAAACATTCCGCTTTCGTTTAACCGGCGTACAGTAATTTCATACTCAATTTGGCCGGAAATGAATTCTCAATTGCAAATCCATTAATCCAGACCGCGGATCTCCGTGCTGGTTGTATAGACGAGTTGTCGTTGGAGTTAGACATTGTTAAATTATTTAATTCTTAATTTAACGGATCCGCGGCAATTTAACGGCTCAACAAAGACGCGCAAACCGATCCGATACAACATCGAACCGCGTACTGCGTTACCAAACAGAAACATTTCACCGAGCTCGGCGGTTGCCCAAAAATCCATTCCTTGTGTAATGGAGCACAAAGGATCGGAGAACTTAAATAAACGCCGGCGAAAAAAGACTGACAGTTAAACAACTCGCGATATCCTATTAAAAACACTCGATTTTTATTATCCATATAAATACCGCTTAGCTACGTCCCAAGACCAGTTACAAGCAATATCTCTCCAAAGACCCGAAACGAACCGCATTTTATTCACGCAGACCAACTCGCGCATCAAGAAAGCATCGTCCCGATCGCGCACTCGTCAAAACAAACTCCGACCCCAAATATTATGACCCGGCCGAAACAAAACAAACGACCTGACCCGCATAAACAAGCGTCCCGGCCGCGAAGGTCATTCTTGTTTTGTTTGTTCGGGTCGACCGCTGCCAAAGCGGACAACACCCCGCTACGAAAGGACACGTCAACGATCGACTCGGAAGGATCGGCGCGGATCTGCGGCGCGCTTAATCGCAGGAGCGAGCTTTGCGTTTGCATGTAAAATGGCAAGCACGGGCGTCGGAGTGGAGCGCTCGTTGGATAGTCGCGAGGCTGTTAAGCCCGCCTTCGCGGACGCGCCGTAGTGGCGATCTTGCGGAGTTTGCGCCGTCGCGTTGCGTTGGCTTTGCGGCTTCAGCGCGGAATTTGAGCGAGGCACCGCCAGTCGGCGCTGGGCCGAGGCCGCGTAGAGCGCTTTCACGTAGCGGTTACTCCCGAGTCGCGTGCAAACCAGGAGAACGGCTTCGGCGGCGGCAGCGTACGGTACTCGGCGGCGCGCAAATGAAACGCCCGCCGGAAGCCGCAGGTGCGTCGCGGCTGCTGCCTCCAACTCGGCCTCACACGTTGCCCGTCACGCGACGGCCCGCGAGCGGCGTACGCGACATCAACATGCGCTTCTTAAAACGCAAGTGTCGCTGCCTTATCGTCGACGAGGACGGAGCGTGAATTCGTGCCCGGTGCGTGACCCTGCTGACCTTTAGTTTGAGTTGCGGAAATTGGTCCTACCCCGTTCCCCCCGTTTCTTCCTCCTTTCGTTCGCACCGTCCAGGCTCTCGGGCCGTGTTCCTGGTCCCCCCCCCTCCCCCGCCCCCCGTGAATACTTCGTTTCGTCCATCCTTGTCAGTAGTCGAAGCATGAATGTCGCGCGACGCAGTACGGCCCTTTTCGAAATCCGCGCGCAGTGTTGTGCAAGGTATACCACAGTGGCTTTCTGACCCGCTTTTTGATTCATTTATTGTGGCGTTCGCGAGGCGATTCGACAGTGTAAAATCGAAACGACCGGGATCGCGCGATCTCGGCAAAGGATCGCGGGCGCGCCGTTCGGCTCGGCGGTGATCCTTGTCGTGCTTGCGAGGACGATTCTCGGCCAATTTGCTGAGATTCGCGTGTCTCGCGGAGTTATGACGGGAATTGCGCGTACTTTTGTCGGATTTCGTTCGATCGTCGCGGTGGGGTTACTTTTTTTTCTTTTTTTTTTTCTTTTTTTGTGGAATTAAAATCGCCGTCAGATGCTCCACGAGCGTTAAAACGTTACGAGCGCGGGATCGTCGCGGGCTCCGTAAACATCGTAAATGTTTTAGTGGCGTAATGAAACGCGGCGATTTTCACGAATTGAATTTGAATTATAATAATAATGCCGGGATAATGGAGTTATTTATGCTATTAACCGCGGCGATAAAAGTGCGGGACGTGTGCGCCGCGCGAGTCGTTGTTATTCCACGACGGTCCTTCAATGTTCTAATTCGTTTTAGTGGAAGGTTATAAAAAAGAAAACAAAAACAACAACAAAGTGCATTCCCGTTCGATACGTAATGCAGAGGACTCGACGAATGATATGGATCGAGCGAATTATCGCGCGAAGTGACAAAGCGCGGGACGAACGGGAAACAAGATACGACGCAACCGAAGAAACGCAATGAATATATGCATTCGCGGGGATTCTTACGCGATGGTGTCCCCTTTAATATCGAATAAAGGTTTCGAATAAAGATCGAAATCTTTTTTCACCGGGGCCAGTCCGGAGGCTGCGAATTTCGGAGGATCGTCCTCGTACGCTGACAATCATTATGAATCGTCGACGCTGGGATGCGTTCAGTTTTAAAATTTAAACGGAAAAAATTTGTAGTTTTTGTGTTATTAATTAAGGTAAAAATTCAGTTACGAGTGAGAAAAACTGTTTAAACGCAAAAAAGTTTATTTGCATCCACGAAGGCGGATAAAATTATAAAACGACATTCAAAGTTAAGCCGTTTAAATGCACACCGTGCGCGCATCTCGAGTCGTTGATATAATAATTATTATTATTATCATTAACTGGATATCGTTTGGCCACGCATCTTCTCGCGCTCCGAAGACTTTCTCTGCAAAATATAATAATTAACGAAATCGCTTTCAAGCGCGGCACAAAAATGTCATCCCAATTACCGTTTCGGTTCGCGCGATCCTTGCGTTCCATCGCGTCGAAGTTATGCCCCCGACGTTCAAATGTAATCCTCAAACGATCTAATTATATAAAACTCATTACCGTATTGTTCGCGGGAGGTACTCAATCGCGTTATTTATCAGTCGACGTAAATAATGTTTGTTTGGATGCCCGTATCAATCTGTTCTCGCGTCGCAGTCCCGTCGACCAATCGCGTCACAATAACATCGCGAAATATTGATTTGTCAAGTTAACATCGAAACGTTGTTATTAAATGGATCAAAAAAGTACAACCGATAACGACATTATTAGTGCCGTTGTTTGCATTTAATTGTCGTCGCGTTCGTGTATACAAAATAATGCGGGTGTTTCTGTTTCCTACGAGATCACAAATAATAACAAAATTCACGTTTTCGTCCAGAAGGACATAAATAAAAACAATAACAAGAACAAAAACAATAAATGTATCGCAATGACAATAAGGAAGGAAATAAAACAAAAACAATAACAGTAAAACAACAACAACAATAATTTATCGTAAAAAAGTGACATTGTAAACAAAGGGTGACAAGTGTAAACAAAGAAACGCGCGATTTTTTGGAGTAAATTTTTTTCTAAATACGACCACGTTTCGAATTAATCCAAGCGATAATGCACAAGTACAGTAATGAAATCTATATTACGCGTTCTCTGTGTTATGAATAATGAAAATTAATGTAACTTAACATTTGTTAACAAACGCACAATGCCGTTTTGCAAACGAAACACTTAATGGTCCAAATTGCAGCTTTCATGTTTGTTGTCGCAAATAAATTAGAATAATCTCGCAATATAAATGCAACGTTCAAAGTATGAACCGTGCATATATAACTGCACGGTTAATTGATACGTTATAATTAGAAACTGTTCAGATTTGGTAAAATAAAGATTATTCTTTGCAGCGCGTATGCGTAATTATTGATTAAATTGTCTTTGTCAGAATAAATATTAATTGGACGTAGTTGCTTCAAACGAACGATATTGAGCAGCGCTATAAATTCATGGCGAACGCTTTTACAAATCCTAATCGATACAATATATACCAGACCACCTTAATTCGTCTAATTTTACAATAGACAAATCCTCGCAGGCTGATTTATTCAAAATAAAACTACTGCATTATTCAGCCGACTGGGAAACAGTGGCACTTTGCACGACGCGAAAATGACTCCTTTATTTTGGTCTTTTCTTTTTTGAATTTTTTCTTTCTTTTTTTTTTTTTTTTGAATTTTGGGACTTGATATTGCATTTGCCCGAAGCGCGACTCAAATTGCGAATTACAAAATTGCATCCTTGTTTTCTATACTGGACAATCTTTTCTCAGTGTTTTGGCGAAAATCACCCGATGGATAATTAATTAATTGTTATCGTGTGAATCGAATATTTGATTTCGTTTATTGATTGATTTTGATATATAGCGAAGATAGCCTCGAATAACATGGATTTCTGATGTTTATGTATGAAGTGACTAATAAAAGACTACGATTCAAATCAATACTAAGTTGCCTCAAGAAAATATCAAGTGAGAATGTTCTTTGTTAGACATTAAAATATTATTTTTTTTTATTACATGCAATTTCTTCCATGTCGGACACAAAACTCGTTTGCATAGGAAATAATAAAATAAAAAAGATCGCCGGGGCGATATTGAGGTTAAATATTATAACATAGTTTTGTGTATGTTCGTGCTAATAACAATTAATTTAATTATGTACAAATTGAAGTTGCGAAGGAGAAAAAAGAATTGCATGTAATGATAGAAGCGATAGAAACGCGTGAGCCATGTTTAATTTATGGCAGCCGAAATGTCATTTCGGTTGTTCCGAAGTAATAAAGTAACTGATATTAAATGAACATATTATTATGGCTCCATTTTATTTGTATATTTATATTAATTATCATATATTAATTACGCGAACGTAAAATGTGTGTTAAATTGTCAGATCGTGAAATGATAATAAAAAATATAATGATCGAATGACTCTTTCGACGGTATTAAATTACGATTTAATTGATTTTTTTTGTTTCGTGTACTTCATAGCTGAACAATGAAAAACTATCAGAACCAGTAGCATATATGTATAATATACATATAGTCAATCGAAATTCGAATATCTTATATTCAAATTGAAAGACAACAGTCGCGCGACAAAAACAAAACAGAAATGACCTTCCGAGCGCGACATCTATGTTTGTCCTTTTTTATCTGCAATCAAAACATTTGCCCGCAGAATCGGAACCTTTTTCAAGGAAACCAACCCGTCATTCTATTAATTTAATGGGTTACACACACACACACATAATTATATCTCAATATTAAACTCTACATTCAATCCGCGTTAAGTTTCTCTCAAATTTGCCGACTTAAAAAAATGGTTTCAATCGTACCACGATCGAAATTACGGAAGAAACCGATTCTCGTCCCCGAACGTGAAACTAATTATATTTTAAAAAGCCACGAATTCAGAACAACAAAAACAAAAAGAATTTCAACGGTATTTTCCTAAAGTCTTGTCCATTAGAAAAGAGGATCCAATTTTGGACCAATCGAAACGACGGTCATTTCCCCCCTCTCCGCAGTCATTAAAAAACCAACCGCCCGTTGTTCAAATTCAGCACACCCGCGAAGCAATTTCACAAAGTCACTCATAAGAACACAACAAATTCTTTTTCGTATAATTTCGCCGCGCAGCGCGAAAGAGCTAAAGCCATGTAATTCTTCCATTAGCTGCTTTCACGAACCTATTTAACTCGACTACATTACAACAGTGTTTCGTACTTGGAAGTCGAGGGTGTTCATAATGCACGAACACCGCTAATTTTTTTATATCTTGCAGAGAACATGAAAAATAAATCCGTTTTTCTTCTTGAGCGTTTCGCTCGATAATTATTTATTGATCAACTGGTAGCGCCACAATAAACGGTCAGAGTGTAAATAATGCGTTGGTACCAAAGTAAAAGAAAAAGAAAAAGAAAAAAAAAGAAAAGAAAAAAAACAACCAACCAGCCCCAAATTCATTAGCAAATAATCCCTGTCGATGTTAAAAGTACTATTAAATTTCGATTCGGTTGCACGATGACCCGCTTGGACCACCCGCAAGGATGATGACCGCAGAAGAAACGCTCGACGACGCGGAAGAACGAAAAGCAACCTGCGACGCTATCATCAAGTCTTTGCAGCATCCGCGACGCGGCTCGAAAAGGCCGCTGCTCAGTTAAGACATTTAGCTCCTGCAGACGCTCGATACGAATGTTATTATAATAACTCGAACCCAAGTGTGATCGAATGACGAACACTCGGAGGTATCCCAAGTTACGCACGGACCAATGGAATGCCTATTTGGGGTACCAATCACACGTGGACTCACACATACACACGCAAGAAAGCAAGCAGGAATTCGTTATCCACTGAACAGAACCAAGAACGAAATACCCCTGAGGAGTCGGATTGAACAAATGTAATATTAAGGAACTTCAAAAAGGAAAAAAACAAAAAAAAATAAACAAATAAATAACAGAATTTAAGTAAATAGATAAATAAATAAATAAATAAAGCTAAAGGTTAAATAAATAAGAGCGATTGCCGATGACTTCTCGCGAGGAGATCTCAAACGACTAATCACAATGTCAAACGCTGGTTGACGGGTCCAAAAAACGTAGCATATTTTTACAGTCTCTCGACCAAGAGATGTAACAACAAAGTATATCTTAGCCTAGCGATTATCAGTATAAGTGATTTTATCAAGTCCAATCCGAGGGCCGACTTATAAATATAGAAATGCATATCTGACGAGGAGAAGATATATATATATATATATATATATATACACAGGAGATATATACACGCGCGAAGCGAATCGTTATACCGAAGCACACACGTACATACGTATGCATGTGTGCGTGCGCGTGCATGTGTGCGTGCGGCTTGTACGAAGAAGTACGTACCAAACCGATGAATCGCGACTGACGCAGCTTCGAGGGATACGTCTCCGTGCGCGTGTGAAGATGTGTATTTTTTTAATCGAGTGTCTCGCAATGACCTTGCGACGTTAGCTTTAAAACGTACCGATTGCGGTTGTTCGTCGGGACCGCGGACTACGCGCGACGACGCGAGTGACGCCGCGAGTCCATACTGAATGACGATCGGCGACAAATCGGCAAAAATCGGCCTCGCGGAATGGTGCAGTGAGATGGCGTCCTCCAGCAGATACAGCAGCTACAACTGCCTCACCAGCTGGGATAGCTACGATCGTATACCAAGGTACAAAACTGAGAAAAATGACGACGTTGACGCGCGCGACAGGGACAAACGAGTTTCGGACGATCGTCGTCCAGATCGAGTTGACACAAATTTCATTTCGGTTCGAGAACAAACTTCCGTTATTGCTTTTCGTTATTGTTGCTCGATCCGAGTCCTTCCGTTTTGATTCTTGTTTTTTTTTTCTCCCATCCTCTCCCGCTCCTTGAATCGATTACCGACGAAATCGACTTCGTTCGGCGTAAACGACGTTAATTTTTGCGTCCGGAAATGGAAAAGCGATTCGGAGATCGGCCCATTTCGAGTTAACGATTTTTGCGTTCATTCCGGTCAATTTGAGCCGATTTCAATGGGGATCGATGTCTCCGGTTGGTTCGGAACAATCGGGGGATCGACGCCGGGGTTAAAGGTCAAACACATGCAAGACTCGCGAATTGTCTTCGACCCCCGAACGGTCCTGTTTTGTTCTCAATTTTGACGTGATTATTATTATTATTATTTGTTGTGTCAAGCGGCGCGCGTGGCTGCGTTATTTATGTCGCGGTCAAAGTTGTGTACGTGATGGCTCGAAACCATTACAGGATGAGTTAATAATCAACCAATTAATTACCACGCACCAGCGATGACATAGATATTTTTTTCTCTTTTCCTTTTTTTCGCCCAACGACATGCAAAACGGCCGTACCGCGTTACGAGTGTGGGCTTCAATGAAGGATGATATTGATTCAGTTGCTTTCATTTCAGTGCGTTAAACCTAAATACGTTTAATTCAAAATAATAAGAAGAAAACATGATAATACGTATACGGCACGTACAGCCAATACCATTTAGTAATTAATTAACAAATTCAGACGATTGACGAATGACGAAACACTTTTTCCGCTTAAACATTTATAAGTAATTAAAACGAATTTGGATTTAATCAAATTATTGCCTTCAGCGGCCAACGTTTCTAGGATACTTTTAACGTTTATACTTTAAACGTATGTATGATAGAAATTAATTCCACGAACCGGACGTTGAAATATATTTTTTCCTAGAATTGTCAGGGATCATGCCACCCTGAGACTCGTTCACCAAAATGAGGACTTTGCAAAGGTCATCAAAAATTAACTAACTATGACATTAATTTGATTTTTATATATATATATATATTATACACGCGCGCGTGTGTATACATATACATATATTATACAATTAAAACATAACGAAACATAATTTTTGTTAAACTAAACGAGATCCAAGTTTCAGCCTTGGCGGGACACTTTTAGTGGAATTGTGATAAGGGTGGTAGCACTGATCTATGTCAGATAATTAAAAACACAAATTATCAGCCATCGGACAAGTTAACACGTTCGTCGCGCGGACATACCCGAGGCACCAATCGCGCAATCTAGACGACCGAGTTAGAATTCGGGATATTGTTTGTCTCATTAGTGTAAGTACAGGGAACGAATACGCCGCGACCGGACATTAAGGTCAGACAGCAATTTTCGCTCGCCGAATTATGTATGTATAATTCGCCGTCGATAGAACGCGATTGGAATTAAACCGAAGTTGTTGTGTAAAGTCGCGGCTCTTCAGTGAACCACTTTTCGCTTATACAATATTGTCGTTTCTTTCGCGGTCAAAGTCGTTGACTGAGTACAAGTGGCGAGATTGAAAAGACAGAATGGTTATAAAATGAAAACTTTAATGCGAAAAAACATTTCGCGTCGAATATGAGTCGTTTTCCGCGGAAAAAATTCCCATTACGGAGATTGCAAAAGACGAGCAAACTTTTTCATGCGGCCTTGCAAATCAGTCGTGACGTTTCTGTTCGGAAAGAAAAGGGCGGCCGTAAAGTGCGTCAAACTTCACTCGTATTCGAATTTTCAATTTAAACTTTGTTCTCGGCGTTATTATTATTGCAATTGGAGGTTAGGACGCTGGTGTTAATGTTTTGTGGGCGCGATTTATTGCGGCGATTTTCCGATCAAGGTCGCGCTCGTAAGTGTACCGATCGACGGGTCGTAAGTGTCGCCTGAAGTGTGCGCCGAACGAGAATAATTTATTTATCACTTTCGCGAGACAAATTCATTCCGGAAAAACTGAACGGCGCGTGGATCGATGCCGCGGGATTTTCGTGAAATCGATTTTAAAATTTCACATCGTCCGAAAGTATGGTTGCGATTCAAATGCGGTAGTAATTCGGTTGAAATTAAATGCATTTTTAATTCACGTTGGCAGTCCTGTAATGGGGTCTGTGATTGCCAACCTGTATGGCTCAAGTGGTTTTAAAAAACCAGTAAAATTTAGTTTAAGAATTTGATTTCGAGTTTTCTTTATTTTCATGATTGAATTAATATTTTTTTGATGAAATGTATATATGTGTTCGTGTATTCGTTATCAATTATTTACAGGGCATGAATTAATTGCATAAGAAGGCTATTCATTTTTTATCACTATCGTCATCGTGATTATTACTTTAACAACCTTCTGTATGCAAGATGTATAAAGAATTACATATAAAGTTATTCAAATTAACTTTGTAACATAAACACTGGAATTCGAGTGAGTGTGGATTTAAAACAATTATTATTATTTGATTGCGTTTATAAATAGTAAATAATATAAATATGCATTATAATAATAAAGATCTGGTGACGTGAAAAGTAGGAATTGAACGCTAAGTTAATATGGATTTGATTTATTTCATTTATTTCTTTGCATTGTAGGCAATTCAAACTTATGGCTTTTAATTTTAATTTAATTTAATTTAAACTTAACATTTTTAAATTATTAAATAATTTTTAAAATAATTTAGAATACAAAATTAAAAGCAAAAAATTCTAACTATCCATTTTCTGAAATCCAAATATTTAAAGATTAATTAAATCATAATAAAATTATTTTCGTCATTAAACTTTAAATTTTGTTTTAATTTTTACTATTAAGTATAATCCTCGATAATTTCAATTTAAAAATGGGTATTTTTACAATACAAAAATATATTTATCCTGCATTAAAATCATTAGAAGGTCTTCTTTTACAGATATATAACATTTTCCACAATATTTTTATAATATATTCATAGTTTAGACGTTCCGTAGCTTCATTCAAAACGTTTTTAAATGCTTTAAAAATTTTTTTAAATACTTAATAAATTAATTTAAATTCTGTTTATTAAAAAGAAATAATTTATAATACAGAATATAGATACGTGAAATCTGTTTTCAGAATTGTTTATATGGTGTTGCAAATTGTGATCATGTTAATGAATGTTTGGAAGTTGAAATTTAATTAAATAAAATAATATATAGATATATATTTATACCTTTTTTGTGTCTTTAGTCGTGCGTGCCTTTAAAGATCTGAAATAATATTCAATTAATTTATTTATATTTAATCATTTTTAATACGTCATATTAGATTACAATGTATTGACTTTATTATTATTACTTACTGTTATAAATTAATTTAATTATAAAATAATATAATGAATGTTATTAAATTTATTTCTTTTTCTACATATATTTTAATTAAAGCGAATATTAAAAACCGAATTTTTAGATTTTCGACTTACATGCAACTAAAATGTTTCAAAAAATGTAAAAAACATCATATCAAATTAATAAAATATTATCTTATCTATAGTAAAATGGAAAGATAAATCAATATATATATATTATAATTTGAACATAATATTATTTATGTATTTTTAGATTATATCAAAATGTCCTTAAAAAGACTACTTTAAACAAAAATAATTATAAATAAAAACTAAATATAATATTTAGGGAACAATAATAAATTAAACCAAATTAATTATGATGTACAAATAATTTTTTTTGTTATTATATTAACAATACATTGAATGGTTATTTCCGTCTACAATTTACCATTATACGATATTCAAAATTTTGTTAAAAGAATATAACAACGCCACAATATACATATTAACATTAAAACATTGACAGGGTCGCTTCACACTGCAATAAGCGCGGACAATTTTTGAACGACTGTAATAAATAATACTTAACATGGCCTTATCAAAATGCCATTATTTTTTCTTCATCAATATTGTTCAACCTCCGAATTTTCTGTTTCAACGATGCCAATTCCACCAGCGATATGGCAAATACGTTTATAACTTTGCAGCATTTCGATACGTATTTATCATTTCGTTAAATTCGAAGTTTGGTCAAACGAAATTCCTCTAATTATTGTTGAATCAATAATTTGTGACGCGAAAGCTCGTCGCGCCAACTATTGTCTGATTGTGCTCTTCGTAAGTTCCCAAAGGAACTTGGCCTTAATTTCCCGAAAATTCCATTCGGATGTGCAGAATTATTTCCGCTGTCGGAGAACATTGTTATTACTTGCTCACGTGCCTTTTGCTTTACTGACACGAAAGGCACCCCAGCACTCCGGTTCATCCTTCCTTTTACTTATATATGGACCAGTCTGATAAACATTTTTCGCGCGCTCCCATTAGTTTCATTTCTCATTATTTATACATATATCTATATACGTATAAATGGATTAACAGGAGTCCGCGTTCTAACAGAATACGTTCGAATACCATAACGAATTTGTAGAAAATGAGCAGAGGACTCTTGAGTATAATTCAAATTGAACTGTGTAAAGTTTCTCTGGCATCTTGAGCTTTCGGCTAAAACTATTTGATGCAATTTCATCTCGCTTAGCGAGTCTGTTAATACATAAATGTTTTCAAATTTTCAGGTCGTGATATTCATTCTGGTCCTCTGAATGCCCGTACCGAGAAAAACAAATTTCGGAGTACAGTAATTTATCATTTAGTTTTCGGTTTAATTGGGATCTCATTTGTTGTTTGAAACTCAAACCAACGGCTGTTGCGTTTCGTTGACTGTACAAGATTTGCGGGTTAACTTTTTCGGATGCGTTGGAAATGAACAAATCGACCGAGCGAGGTTGACGAGCGGCGAATAATTCGGGGGATCTTTGATCAAACATTTTTTATTTCATACATTGGCAGATTCATTGTAGGTAAACAATTTTTCACGGGATCAATTTTTCACCTGGGCGCAGCTTATCTTGAGATTTGCTGTAAGACCGATATTTAATCTCCGCAGACATTAAACAAATATTTTTATTATGTGCCGAGTTCCTCGGAGTTTGCCCGACTGAATCCAACCAAAGCAAGTTCCTCCGATTTCAATCCGGCATCTTATCATTTCGACTATACTGACGTTTTCTTTTTATAACCAAAAGTTGTATATTCAGTGGAGAGCGAGTGGCCTGCTATGTTTGATCCAACTCACTGAAGGGTGGAAACCTCGGTGAAAATTTGCGAACAAATTTGTAGGCGGCAAAAAAAGCTGTTAAAACAGAATTTTGTCGCAACAACGTTTATGGTATTATGCAAGGACGGAAAAATGATTTAAAACATTTTACATAATAAACTCATGGTTTATGTTTAATAAATAAAAAACAATTGTAGCGTTGTTGCAATTGCAACAAACCATATAACGGGATGTGAATTTGAATTTGCAGTATTACATTTTAATAAATTATAACGAAATCACGTAAAGCGGCGCTTTTCAATTTGCACGGACGTTTGAACAAATATTGGACAGATATTTGGAAGTCGTCTACAGAGCTATCAGTGAATGTTTTTGCAAAGACGTGGAATTGTCCTAATGCTATGGCGAATATCTTGCAGATAAATGTTGAATTCTGTAACTCAATCAACTTTATCAAAAATCTACAAGATCATAACGTAAATTGTTCATGTGTAGTTGATTAAAAAAATTTAAAATGACTAAATGTGAATCCAAATTTATAATCCGTCACATAACGCTTTATGGACACTATTTTAATTATTTGCTAATTGTATTGACTTTATTCACAATTCTAACTAAAATTATATTTATAACTGATTAATTATCATGCATCAAAATTTCGATACAATATCGTCGAAATTCAAATTTCTTTATCCTAAACTATTTTTTATACACACTTTCATACAATAACGCAGTACTACGTTTTTAGATTACTCACAAACAAACTCAAATCATTTTGTTTGTCGTAAATTGAATTCAATTTGCAACTGCATTACACGGTTTATCAGATAATCATACAGTAACACTAAATTTCCTTATGATTCGTTGAATCAATTTACTTAAAAAATAAAAGAAAAAAATATTCCAACTATTCAATCGATCAATCGCAACGATACATCGAAACTCGCCGTACGAAATAGTTGCGACTACAAATTTAGTTACTACCTTTGTTTTTCAATGTATAAACAGCAATTCACTTTTTCAATTCGCTATTCTGATAACGGAATCGCTTTCAAAATACCCCAGAATGGCTATTAGTGCATCCGCGACAGTCCACCATTCACACTTGAAAAAGCGTTTTGCATCCGGCAATTTCAATATTTCATAATATTTATAAACCGGCAAAGGACACGAAACACGTCAACAAATGATCAAAACAATAATAAGACGCCAAGGTCACCGCTGTTTCCTTTCCATTGTTTTTGTTTACCCCGCTTACGACCTTCCTCGTGTGTTTGTTTACAACCGATTCCGCGAAAATCCAAACCCGGTACCGCCAGTTTTTAAGAAAAGCCGCTATTGTTCCTCCACCATCGTTGCTTTCCGAGCCATAATAAATCAATCCCGTCTATGATTAATGATTATTCCCGACATTTGTCAAGGCCCCATTCGATATTGAATTATTCGCAATGCCGACGGCCAATTCTCGGGACACGCAACGAGAAATATCACAGATTACTACAAATCGCGTATCGCCATTACAAAGCTCGCGCGCGCGCTCCAGCTAATCATAATAGTCAAGTCGCTCGAATGTATGCATATATATATATATATATATATATATATATATATATATGCACTCACAGCAATATCCGCGCGTTGCGATTACACGTCAACGTGTTTCGATTGCAGATTTGCTGATATACACCGGATTCAATAACTCCGGGTCTAATCCTGTCCGATTGGTCATTGCCGCTTTCCAAATCGGTGTCCAGTGCCTCGTCGCCCGTTCCGCCGAACACGTCATCTCGCTCGTAACCCCGGACCTGTTGTGCATTTATCCCGACGCGGCGATGATTACGCCGCGATAAGGACATATGCGCCGAGAGCATTTTTCGTTTGTGCGCTCCGATCGATCAATTACGGGCCCATTGATTATGCCGTTACACGCGAATGTTTTAATGGAGCGATCCATCAAGTTCGCCGCGCGCGCGATGCGTGCGACTGAGACCGCGCTTGATTGACCGTGCGATAATTAAATGACAAAAATGCGATCATCTCACGTCGCGGCCCTCGCGTACATTCGTCTTACTTTGTTCGCCGCGGAGAATCGTCCGCGAGTTTTTTGTTTTTCTTCTTTTTTTGGTACCAGCGTTTCGTGTCGTTGACGAATTGTTTTATGATAATGCACCGGCGTAATCATTTTTGCGTGTGTTATTATACCCGGGACTACGCTCGCCGAGCCAAGCGGTTGGTAAATATTTGATTTGCTGTCTCTTTTCCCGCAGCCGTGATTGCGACTCTCGGTGGAAAAGTTGAGACGCCAAGTGGTTCCAACCGGAAAGCCGTTGGGCGTTTGATGGAAGTTTGCGCGCACTTCTGAAAGTATAGTGTCTTCATTTGCTCGAAAAGAAGAGTTGAAGTATTTAAAATTCAACAGCGGCTTAGAATCGCACGATTAAGTTTAATGCAATTTTCGGATTTCTTTCGGGGGAAGCGCTTTGACTCCGATTACTCATATTTTACCATCGAAACGAGCACGGAATCGGAATTCTTAATCGGCGCGTTGTCTTTTTTGCTTGTTTTGCTGCAGTTGGTGCTCGGGAAAATGACGAATTTAGGATTATGTCGTTGAACGTCGATAAACACGGGGCTCGTCGCGCGGTTTCGCAACGTCGCTCGGTCGACTTTTAATCGACGGCATAAATATTGATAAAACATTTTGTTACAGGCCGCGTCTTTTACAGATGAATTTTGACTGTAAAACCAGCCGTAAGATTGTTTTTCTGTTCTATGCTTTTTGCAGATTCGCTGTGTGACCAACGAAATTGATTAATTTCGCTCCGCGAATGTTGCACAAAAATGTTTCCATTTTATGATCCATTTTATTATTTGCACAAAAAGCAATGAATGCCAAAATCCGTCATTTTCTTTGCAAGCCGCATCGAACTTTTACCTTTTCCTTGCTCGCGAGCAAAGTTATTACGCACTTATTTATTTTCGTGATTGAAACTGTAAATGAATTATCCGTCCGAAGCGAAATATATATAAACAAATGAAACGTCGCGGTAATTGAACTGTTTTATTTTTTAATTCAAATGATGTAACCGTGTATGGAAAAATGGCGTAATCCGAAATAAACGTAAACGTCGACGGCAAACAACGCGTTCGGAAATAAACAAAAATGACCCCGTCAAAGTGACGTTTGTTTCGTATGTTTATAAGTTTAGTATCGTGGTTTATTTCATTCCAAAACAATAATATTTACGGTCATTAATGTTATTTCTAACGGGGAATAATAAACAAACGATTGTTCTCGCGAAACTTTCATTTTGTTCGTTCGCGAATCGATATCATTGATTAATTAATTATCGAGCCATTTAAAAACCTTATTTAAGATTTATTTTTTGCGTCGGATTCGACCAAATATTGCATCCTGACATGCAGTTTAAATCAATACGACTATATGGATTTAAATTTAATAATTAAATTAATTAAATTCTATCGATTTTGTCTAAAGTTAAAACTTTGCAGTGGCAGTCGCGAGGTTATGATAACTGCATTACGCCCAGATTTTTGCTTTAATAAAAAGATATTATTATACACGTTTGGTTACATAATCAGCTCGTTAAACAATATCACGTGCTAGATTTCATCGCCATTTATATTATTGTATCACGTAAGACGCCTTACATTATTAATGAATATAACAAGACGCCAAATAATTAATGAATCTTAAGTCTGAATATATAGCGATAAATAAACTTTGAAATAAACACATATTGCAAACGAATACATAAGTGTATAAAATATAAGAAATCCCGGGAATTAACTGCTTGATTGTACAAAAGAAATATTTATTAACATCGTTGGTTTACAAGCAAATGGTCTTTTCGAGGCGACAAATTCGTTAATAAATTCGCGTCCCAACATAAACTGCAACAAAAGGTTAGAAAACGGGGCATAAATATTAAAAACAATTAACAATCGCGCCAAATTGTTTAATGTAATTCTGCAACTACGCGCAAAATGAGATATTTGAATCGAAAAATAAAACTCCTTTTCTCGTGCGCGTCTCATAAGCATATATTCCCGTAACAACCATTTTAAAAAGTTGCTCGGTAAAGTAGAGTCAAAGTGATGAGATGAGTCTCATAAGTCTTGGGATGTCACGAATACATTACAACTCGCCGTAACAACACGACAGAAATTCTACGACGTAAATTAATCACTTCGTCGTGTAGATTGGAAACTCAGCTAATTTTCTGCAGAAAACGTCAGTATTGATACTATTTACCAATGCCTGTAAAATACACTCGGCAGTAATAAAAGTTCAATTAATGCGCTGAAATGGAACATTTTCATCTATTAAAGGTGCAATCTTTAAACGCATTCGATGAATTTTGTGTTTATGAAGTAAACAATTAGACAAAAGTTGCACAAAGCGCGTTCTTAATTGTTGCAATTCGTTAAATTACTGACAGCGCGAGTGGATGGATCTGTTAATTCAAAGACTATACATCGATATTTCAAAATTAATTCAGAATTTAAGTTTGTATATTGGTACTACCGCGAAAACGTTTCAAGGTGAAATATACGTTGAAAATAGAACCTTTAATTTACTATCAATACAGGGGTATTTAGTTTTTCTATCGAAAATGGTATGTTTATGGCAAACGTGTTTTTGTTTACATTTAAAAATGTCATTTTTGTGTTAAAAGATCTTTTGTTTCCATTTAATTAACTAATGTTTACATTAAAAGTGTTTTTGTTTACATTAAACAATCTTAAGTTCTTGCTAAAAGTATTTTTGTTTACATTTAAAATTCTTATTCTCAAATTATCTATGTATCACTATTGGCATCACTATGCAAATTATATACACTCCGCGCTCTGAATTACGGTTTTTTATTGCTTCTAAATGGCAAAAAATGGGATTCTTGTTATCACGCTTACATGATTTCGGAACGGCTGATCCACCGTTTGACAATTCAACGTAATTTTTGAGTTCAACTTTTTGAACGAACCTTATGTTACGCGAACGTGGCCGTTAGAACGTAATACGTATGCTGCAATATACGCACATGGAAAGTAATTCGAATGGGCGTTGGTCGAGCTTGATTGTCTGAGAGGTCGATAATCGATAACGTCGTCGTCTAACTGGCTGTTACAACGAGCCGGAAAGGTTACCGCGAGACTCATTTGCTTTTGCAACGAACCTGTCCGTCGTCGTCACAGACTCGGAATAAAATCAGCCGTACGGAACGCTCGTTGATCATACAGTATGAATTAGCCCATCGTAAATCTGGCAACTGGCACGGCTACAACGATTTGGTTTGATCGAATTTACATTGTTCTTTCTACAATCAAACGTTATTTATTTGTGAAAAAAGGATCCGCAGTGCCACTGCTATATATGGTGCGGTTTTTGCTTCGTTTAACGAACTATAAAAGTATGACGTTACAACACTAGGGTAGAAATGTAAATTAGTTGTTCATATCCAAATGCACCATTGAATTAATTTAAATTGTTCATAAACAAATGTATAAATATTATGCAAAACAAGGTCAATTCTTTATATTTCTAACTGCAATCATTTATTTTTCTCCCTAGTTGCGTAATGTATGAATGGTTGAAATGGATGGTTGACGGTCATATATAAATGATATAATGATAAATTGTAAATTATAATAATAAATGTATTACTAATTATATGATTTATTATAATAAAGATGGCGCCTAATGGATTATATTCGAACGCGAAACATGGTTTGCGATTGTAAATTAATTTACTAATTATAATTGAACGATTCATAAATAATGAATTGATTTAATGTTCCAGTAATTAAGGATTAAAACGTACGCGCCGAAATGCAATAACTCGCTCTTTTGCATTCTCGAAAATGAAAATCTTTAGACACCGGTACTGTCACTTACGCGAGCACTAATCATACGAAGAAAATTTTAATTCAAAATTTAGTATTCATTTGAGAAAACATAATTATGCTTTCAAAAACCTTAACTTTCTGAAAATTATATTAAATCCATTCAGCATATTTTTTCTTATTTATTCATAGCACATTTTTGCCAAAAATTGTAAGACAAATTTTAAATTTCTAAAACATAACTATCGATTTCTTAATTTGATAGTTAAGTTTGAATTACAAACAAACACACAATTTACGATGAATTGTACTCGTTCACTCACGTCGGAGATAAAATATACAGTATTTCAGACTGAACCATAAACTGCTCTACTTATTCTAATGAAACAATACCAAAGCGGCGTAAAATCCGTACAACCGAAGGGACAAATTTAAAACGAGCTACCTTAGAAATAGTCACAATGACATTGCACTTTTTGTCTTGCCGCGCTCGCGATATAAAAATAGTGCGCGAAAAGTTTGAAACCGCACGCTTCGCCGGTCAATTTTTGCGAAACCATTTTGCAATAAACGGGCAAAGTTTGCGATCGCCAAACAAGAGTTCGCAACAGTTTTACATAATTTAATTCACATAGCGTTGCTTGTTTTTATACGTGCATATTCAATGATCGAGACTCTTACACGCGTGTGCACTTTATTGACCCGACTCAATACGCAGGGCATTTGTTTGCAGGACTCAAAGATGTTTAATTACAGGTCCGCGCCGGCGGAATTAATTGCCGCTTGAATTCAAACATTTTCATTGACATTCGATGGCGGCGGTGTAAGCGATTCATTAATGAAAACAACGCCAGTCGAAAATCGTCATGGATGCATCGTAGATGGCACCAACCTGGAGCTTGGATTTATGACGCACAAAATAACATACTCGAACCTACAAAAACGGTTACACCTAGAAATTTGATATTTCGAAAACTAATTTAATTGAACGAAATATGTACATTCAGAAAAATATAATATAAAAAAAAGTATTGCATATAGCAAATCTGGGAAATGCATGCATACAGAATTGCGCTAATAATTATTTCAATGTTATAATTAATTTAACGTTATAATTATAAAAAATTAACCTTATTTAGGATAGAATTATTTACTGAATTAAAAATCATTTAAATAATGTTATTGGATAATAATAAATAAACGTTATAAGTCTGTTAAAAGGGTTTAAACGTAAATTTGTGATAAATAAATAAATTAAACAAAATTGCATATAATAAATGAACTTTGTGATGAATTATAAACAAATAACAACACGCAGACGTGTGAACATTTAATTAATAAAAGATGAAAAAAATTCAGTACCGAAGATTTGAAAGTGAACTTTCGTTGTCACCGGTTTAGTACGTTCACATGGAGAACTATCATTACTACTTATTGTTTTGATCGAAATACTTATTTATTCCAAAAGTCTAAATCTCAAAATTATATCCTAAGCTTATTATAAATTACCGATATTTGGATATTCTCGGGATATTCTCATATCAGAAAATGATATTACAAGAATATCCCGAAGATATTTTTCATCCAAATCCCTATATCCTTGGGACATTATTTGATGCGAGGGATAAACTACTATCTTTTCTTATACGCACGATGCGAGATATTACTGATGTACACTGAGAGAAATTTGATAATAAAAATTAGCACGAATTATGTGAATTGAGCATTACGACTGAAAAATTATAATTTTTAACATGGTTCGTGTTATTTTTTAACATTTTTCGTGCGATTTTTTAAAACTTTTTGTGTTATATGTAACATTTTTAACATGTTTTGTTCAAAATTTTAACAGAAACATGTTAAAAATTATCATTTTTCTGCCGTAATGTTTAATTACCATTATTCATACTAATTTTTACTATCAAATTTCTCTCAGTGTAGAGTGAGAGTACGGTTTGAAATAAAACTGCAATGTTTTTGAAAGTTTAACGTCTATACATTTCCCCCAAATTGTAGCAAATTTATTGAAAAAAAAAACTAATTTGGTTTAGTGAAATTTTCTTACTGCGTAAAAGGATATTTGAAAGGATATGTGAAAAAAAAAACAGAAACGTTTAAAAAACGAACCAAATTTTCTCAATTCTTGTGGAAGTCATAATTTTGTGAGGTTATCTATTCAAAAATCATACTAATTGTAAAACCTGCAATCAAAAATACTTTAATCATGAGTCTTAAGTTCAGTTTCTCTAACAAAAAGACTCCTCTTAAAGATTCCTAACTACAAAAATCATTACCTCGTATACCTAAACCTTTTCTATTTCACGTTTCTCCCCACGCGAATTTAAAACTCCCGAAACCAACGACTTTCTACGTATGCGAATAATTAACCGCATTGCAAATTGACCGCCGAATGATTCGCCGTGGTCCAGATTGGATTGAAATATTCATAACCCCGATAGTCGGCAAATTGCTTGTTTCCTTCTGGCAAAGACCGATCGTCGCTGGAAGGCGCGCGCAACGGTCGCACCAACGACGAGCCACGCTCACGACAATAATACTAACAACACGAGTAATAATGAAACGGAGATAAGAAAAAACGCCAATCGAATGATAATGGAGACTGCGCGGGGCGTCGCCGATCGATTTAACTCGGCTACACGTTGCGATGTGCTTTCATTCAGGTATCGCATGCGAGCGCAAAACGGGGCTTGTGTACCTCGGGTAGAACGCAGACGGCCGGTAGACTTAAACAGGCTGGGGGTCACTGGCGCTAATCGAAGTGCCTTGTTCAGTCGGACGCTCCCGAGCTGCCCTCGAATATTCAAGATCGTCAAGATCGCAGGTCCGAAATCCCTGGGCCATCAAAGACTCTCCCAACGTTAATGAAACATGGATCGGGTATCCGTCGATGAGATGCTGCTGAGTCGCTGAATGAGATTCGGCTGTCTGATTCGATCGGGCGAATGACAAGACCCTCCTGATAATTGACTCTCGAAATTAGTTTACTGAAAATTAGAATCTACCGGAGAAAGAACGCGGCCATTATTCCGCCGGGTTGTTTGCGTCCGATCGAATCGCGTAGGCAATTGACCATTGTGTTGAAATAAACAAGTCGGTTCTAAGCTGGCTTCAAACAGGCACATTACGCAACAAGGTGAATAATGTCGTTTATGTGTCGCTACAGACATTTTTACCATCCGAGTTGGTAATTTCCTAAGTAAAAATTCTTTCGAATATTTCGCGTGCAAATAGTCAATTTCTACACTATATTTTGAGTCTACTCAGAACAACTATATTCAGTGACTAAGTAGCAACGCCATGCTTTGTCAGCCGAGATTCTAGCTAGTTTTACAATAGTTAAAGAAATAAAAGAGTAAAAAGAATATATGTATCTATATATAATTATTATTATTTTGGAGACATCTTGTATTGTATTAATTAATAAAATTTCAATTTTAAAAATTTTTATCGTCGTACAAATTCCCGGGATTTGAACCCCCGTTTCGACTTGAAAGCATGGACTCTAACCACTGAACTACCGTCGCTTGTGGTACCCAGTGACGATATAAACTTCTTAAGGCAAACCATGTAGCAGACTAGTTATTACTTCTCAGTTCCTAACTAAAATATACAAAATAAATCTAGTTTAAGAATAATATCGACAGATAAACTACCTAGTATTATCACGGCATTTACTACACTGAGAGATATAAATGACGAAAAATTACTATTTATTTCCTTAATTTGGAATCATAAGAGAAAAATCAGAATATTTACTATATATAATTGTAATATATTATGAAAAAGTAGTATTTTTCGATGTAAAAAACTTACTTTTTCCTTTTATAAATAGTAAATATTATTCTTTTTCTTCTTATGACTCCAAATTAAGGATATAAGTAGTAATTTTTCGTCATTTATTTCTTTCAGTGTAGGCAATAATTTGATTAATTTATCTACTGAATCTATTAAAAATATGGTTAATATCCGATTTAAAGCAACCGAAAACTATTTTTACTTGGGTTAATGCCGGAGGTGCCAGTTTTCTAGTTTGTAATTTCAAGTCACTTTAGGATCAGGATAAAGAGGGGGTGGGGGGTGCCTGCGGCGTTGAGGAAATGAAGTAGCGGGCGGAAATGCACGCTTTCTTGCACGGGTCTGAAATTAGCTGTTTTCTGTACGGTAAATAACGAACGACAAATAAGACAAAGCATCGCAAACGTGGTTATTAGATTCAATTTGTAAGAGAAATCTGGTTTGGGTTTGGGAACTGTGGGTAAGCGAGCGAAAAAAGGCGAGTTTTCGTTTGCGTTTGAACCTAGTTTGGGTGTCTATTGGTAAATGCGACGCGTTTTATCTGATGTCGTACAGTAAACGGCACGAATTGAATAAAGTTCGGGAGCGCTATAGAATGGTGTGTAAGAAGATGTTTTATGCTTCGTTTCTTGCCGCGCGACGTTAATTAAGTATTAAACGGGGTTATGAATAATGACCTTATCGAAATACGTTGCGTTGTTTAACTCACGCTTTCTTGTTTAATTGTTAATCACCAAATTACGCAGGACAATAATGGATGTTTATTAAATAATTGTTTAACAATAATTTATTAGCAACATTAATTATATATTATTATGTATATATAATATATAACAACAAACGATTAATGTTGTGATTAATAACAATAATAATAATAATAATTTATTGCATCGATATTTGATATCACGGTTTAATGTTATAATAATAATAATAATGTAATATTCCTTATAATATTTCAACATCTAAAGGATAATTATTAAAATTGTTGAAGTCATTGTAGTAGATAAAACGAAGGAAATTAAAATTATAAAGCTTGGGATAGTAAACAACGGCGGAGTCGTCAAGAGGCCATTTAAATTAAAAAATATTTATTACTCAATAAAGGAATTCTATTGCACAAAATAACTTAAACGTTTAATATGAATCGCAGTCAAAGCGAGGAATATGTGGAATCGAGTTTGTCATTTGAAACGCTGAAAGATTTCTATGAGTTTTGTGAAAAAAAAATAAATAAATGAATCACGTTCGCTAATTGCGTATACTTGCTTAGCAAATTTCGACTTCAATTACCTCAACGTAAGGTAATTTGTTGAATAAATATATGGATATATATTTACACTCGAAGACTATTGAAACATTTTAGTTATTAGTTAGAACTGTATATAATGTTGGTCGTTGCGAAATATTTCAGACCAAACGATAGGCAAGCACGATGCAATATGTCTCGCAAAATAATAATAATAATAAATATAAAATACCAACGATTAATCGATTTATCATGGATAGATGATACCGAGTTCAGATTCTACATTTAGGGGTCAGTTGTGGGGTCAATTTTGAAAGTTTAATTTTTATTGCAAAATATAAGTTCTTATTCGAATTCTTAAAGTGTAATATTTGGGGCTGGCAAAATAAAAAAGAAAATGTTTTAATTTGTTTGAAAAGGCTCTCCAATCATAATAGTTGACCTTTCCCTCCCCCAGCTCCTGGGGATTCTGTGGGAAGTAACTTTCATATCTGAAGTGGGAACTCCCATTGAAATTGTTAGGAATAGTGCTCGCAGTTCTGCTATTTCCTTGGAAACTCTAAAAATATCTCTTGGACTAAAAGTATCTCTTGTAATAAATTGTGCTGTTATTTTTATTCTGAATTTTCAAAATTGTCCTTAACTTCCTCTTTTTGTAGAGTGGCTTGGCAAATTCAAAATACTTTTCAATTAAACGGGAAAAAAAGAATCTGTATAATTGCCGTCGTAGATCTGACAAATCCTTCCTGGATACGATAGACGCACTTTGTATTCTGGAAAATTAAACGTCTGCAGCGAATGTCACGTTTATGAAATGGTCCGTCTTATTTTTTATAAAAGTAAGTTTATTGCAGACATTTACCTAAATTTATTATGAAATATGATTCGTTCTCGTTTGTAATAATACGTTTAATATAATATTATAATACAGAGTTTGTATCATTATGAGACAAAATCTGACCTCTTTATGAGATAAAGAGGTTAACAATATTTCGAAATATATGATATGGATATATTCAAAATCAGTGACTTGAATGAGAAATGATATTTAAAAAAAAACATTATGCGTTTTGTATTATTTGTACTATATGATTCCCAAAAATGTATCTTTAAACTATAAAACTGATTACTTTATATGAATCTCAAAATAGCATCGTGCATAAAAGCTCCACGTAACCAATCATAAGTCGAAACAGTCTAGATAATTTTTGCTGGCAAGTTAGGTCATTGCTAAACTGCAAATGGACATCCACTTGAACATTCTCTGAAAACTACGATTCAAGTTCTAAACCCAGTGACCAAGGGAGGCAAGGGGACTTATGTAATACTGGATTCACGAGGGACCAGAAACCTGTTCCGGGAATTGGGGGGGGGGGGCCGTTGATTCTAGGTAACTCTAAACGTAGTTACGTTAGGAATTAACCAATCCTGTTACAATGGGAAAAATGTTAATTAGGCTACAACAAAAAACCTATCTCTTATACACAACGGACGCTCCCACCCACCTAACCCGCTGCGACCCAGGTGCACAGCGG